>JAJDMX020000130.1:0-97820 GCA_022345685.2 Nothomitra cinnamomea | reverse complement strand
TGGCAACCACCATCAACCCGAATATCTGGCTGCGTCCCTTGGCCCCTCTGCTCAGACCCAATACCAGCGTCCGTTACACATCCAGGCTCAGAAAAATATCAACTCCACCATTTCCTGTGATAGAGAGATGTCCCGACCCAACATGCGCCTCTGCGCCCATGCCCTCGGGACTCGACATCAACCATGAGAGACCATTGAATGGCACCATGGCTGCATACTCGCAGCAGGTGCTCGTCTGTACGGGAAAGGATAACTGGGCGAGCCGGATTGAAAATGATGAGGAGAGCGGAGACCTAGCGCGAGGCTTGAAACGCTTGTTGGGTCCCGGTGGGAAGTTCAGTGATGTTGGAACTCCCAGTTCATCCTTTAGCCTTTAGGCCAATGTTTGGCTAACAAATGCCTCACACGAGATAGCCATACAGAAACATCATGCTCACGCACTCCTCCTTCTCGCCGTCCCCAACTACAAGCTCTGAAGCCTCAACACCAGATCCAGTCCTGCCAGAAACGACAGCATCTGCGTATCTTCTCCCGTCATTTACCTACCTCCCATCCATCCCTCTCAATCTTTCATCTCTCGAAGCATTCACTTGTGGCTTCCTCCTCCTCCCACAAAGTCTCCGCAGCGGTCACTCAACCTCCCCCTCCGCCAAACAACCACCAACCCGCAACTCTTCCATCCAACTGAACATCTCACACATCCACCCCACCACTGATATCCTAATCCTCATCTGTGGCCATCTCGCCCGGGACAACCGCTGTGGTGTCCTTGGCCCCCTCCTTCGCGAAGAATTTACCCGAGTCCTATCCTCCAAATCCCAATACACCGTCCTCACCAAGCCTCCCACAGTTCCCTCACCTGTTTCAAAAGGGTCCAATCCCAAACCCCCCGCACAACAAGGCGTCCGTATAGGCTTGATAAGTCACATAGGCGGGCATGTCTTCGCTGGCAACATCATAATCTACATCCCTCCTTCGATGTCCGATCGTAACGGGTTGTCAGGGAAGGGAATCTGGTACGGACGGGTGGAGCCAAGACATGTGGAGGGGATTGTGTCGGAGACGCTGGGGAGAGGGAAGGTGATTGGCGAGCTGTTCAGAGGTGGAATTAGATCGAACGGGGAGATTTTGAGCATGTAGTAAAGTTAGAAATGGAGTGGGGTGTGTATCATATAACTTTTCTTTTAAGATTAGAGTGTTTTTCTAGCCTAGCTTCTTAGATGGATAGATCCACTCTTGCCATAGAATAAAGTATTTCGATATGTCTATTGTGTGTATTACTTTTGTTCCCTTCGAAGAAGGCACTCTAAAACCCATACATGGCGCCGTCGGCCTTCAATCCGGTTGAACGGAGCCTACAGTATAACAAACTACGAAGCCTTCACTTCCCAGCTAACTTCTTGTTATCATCTTCGCGAACCTTAGGATCAAGCAGAGCAAGCTCTTACTCTACCTTTGCACCTCCTCCGAATTCTTCGATATACAGCGCTAGTTTCTCAGCCGCTTCAATCGAGACGGAGTTATCTGTCACATTTACATGTCAGCAACAGCACTCCACAGCCACTTGCCTTTGAGAGGCGGAAAACTCACAATTGCTTATCCGAATCCCTCCTACTGACCTATGCCCCTTGAGCCCAAGCAAACCATTCGTCTCCGCTCCTTTCAAGAATTTAGTCTCTGCTTCAGCAGACCCACCCAAGACCCTAAAACAGATATTCATCCGACTCCTAACCCCAACACTTGGCACAACCCTGTAAACCCCCTCCCAACCTCCAAGCGCCTGATACAGGCGTGCCGCCTTTGCATCAGCAATCTCCTGCATCCCGCCAACCTTTTTCTCCGGGAATTGGGTTAGTAGGCTAGACATGACTTGTCCTGCAATCCAGACGTCGAAGATTGAGAGGGTGTTGTAGAGGGAGTTGTTCTTTGCGATGGTAGGGTAGTCGAGGACGATGGGGCCGACTGGGAGACCTAAGGAGCGGAGGAGAGGAGTGGAAGCGGTGGAGAGAAGGGACCGCCGGAGGATAAGGAGAGTTAGGCCTGTTGTTCCGACATTTTTTTGGGCGCCAGCCTTACGGAGATGTCAGTTGTGGTCGGAAATGGTTTGGTTCTGGGGCGACTAGACTTACGAAGATGACAGCGAACTTCTTAACATCAACCCTTCGACTAAGGATATTAGAACTCATATCCGCAACTACAAGCCGCTCATCCTCCTCAACCTTACCCTTTGCCTCCAGTCGCTCTGGGAACCCCGGGAACTCCACTCCGTCCACAGTCTCATTATCACAAAAATACACAAACGCCGGCGCTGCCTTCCCGCCCTTCTCCTTTGTCGGCGTCAGCTTCCACTCCTTCTCGTCAGGTATCGTCCCAAATTTCCCATCATTAGACTTCCGCGCGTCCAGCGCAACATTGACATGTTCCTCCCCAAGTAACCTCGCAGCCTCCTGACTAGCCTTCAAACTCCAAGAACCCGTAACCAAATAATCAACCTTAAGTTCCTCCTTCACCTCCCTCCTCAACCTCTCTACTACCTCCTCCCCCTTTAACCCCTCCTTCTCCGTTCTCGCCCTCCTCCGTTCCACCCAAGCCCCAACAAGATTATAAACCACAGCGCTAAACTCGCCACTCCCCCCTGCCTGCATAAAAAGTATCTCATAATCCGCAGGAACATCCAGTAAACCCCTCAATGCGGCTTTAGTATCAGCGAGTATCTGGCTGGCGAGAGGAGAGCGATGGGAGTGCTCTGCGAGCCCGAGACCGGTATTTTGGTAGTTGAGGAGGGCAGCGGAGGCGGATTGGAGGACTGGGGTAGGGAGGCCCGCGGGACCGGCGCCAAAGTAGGCGATTTCTTCTCGGGTGGGCATTTTATATTTTAAGGTGGAAGGAATATAGGAATAGAGAACTAGAGGGCTGTGGTCGTTGTGACGGGTATTTTTGGTGGAACTTGCGAGTCAGGGTATTTCTTCGTGCAAAATGTTGTGTTAGTGGGACAAAATGGCTTTGTTTTCCTTGTGCGGCTTGATGTCAATTGCAGTTCACTAACCTATAAAACTATTCTGAGCAAAAAATCTAGTTCTTGAATGAAAGGATTCGTTCAATTCACGGCCATACAGCGCGCAATATTTACCTTGCCAGGTTTGTGACTCTTCAAAAATTTAATGATGTCGTGATGCCCGACATCGGCAGACTAAGGCGGGATGCAGGGGTGATCGTCTTATCTAATCAGGATCTTATCCGAGATCCCAGTATCATTTTGCTTTGCTTGAGCACTTTACTCGCACAAAACATACTAATTCTTCTCTTCCGCAAATATACCCTATAGTAGACCAGGCTACACCGCAGCCTTGAGCGGTTCCTGCACGTAGATGCCTTACAGATCTTCAAGTTTACTAAAGCGCACTCTACCCATACCCGATTTTATAGGTTACATCCACGGAGCGGTTTCAGGGTGTTGTGTCTCACAGGAGGACTTCATGCCTATATATCAATTTCAAACAATGGCCGTAAAGGACTCCCATACGTGTGTGCGTTCGCAAACGTGGCCTTCACAGGACTGACTTGTCCCTATACTGGGGATGTTGTGCTGAACAAATTTTAGAAGTTAGGCCTGAAAATGCACGCTTATAACTCCAACACCCGTACAAAATACCCCATACGATCTAGAGACTCTGCTTGGGCTCTTAGGCCCAGACGACATATCTTACAGTGAATATCTGAAAAACCTCAATGTCAGCGAGGATACTAATCCATTCCAGAACCACTGTGCACACCCACATAGGAAATTATTGCACTGCCATCCTCGGGTGTTCAGAAGATTGGCCTTAAATGGCAATATTTGTTCAAGCTCCAAATTTTTCGACTTGCCTCGGTCCTAGAGAGCATGGTTAAGCGTGGATATAGTTCACATATTTTCTTTAGACTAATGGTAAGCGAATCGGGGACTTCTATGAAGCCTAAACACATGAAAACTAGAAAGTTACACTTCCAACGCCACAAAAAGCTTTGGTACCAGCCACTACACAGTTACGCAGTGGAAAATCTACCAAGGATAACCAATGCACCTGATGACAAGAAAGAGATAATTCACAATTTTATACCTGCAGGAAGGCTTCTTGATTTCAAAGCTACCGTATTATCTCACTCCCAAAACTTACTGGGATGCGGGCCATTTTATACCCGCTGTGTTCTTTATTACTGTTCATTGTGTACATACATAGAATAATCTTATGCACTTGAAGCCCTTCTGTGCATATAAACCCTGAATTGAAATATTCTTATCCATAGCTTTCTCTATCGGCGCAGCCGCGTTCCTCTGGTTCTTCGGAGCCTGTTGAGTGTGAACTTCATCTTCCCCAATGTCTTCCGAACGCTAATGCTTTTTATTCGGCTTCGCAGGTTGACCTTTTTGGATTTCTTTACATTTGTGGTAGTCTCCTTCAATTCTGGCTCATTCACCTTCCTCTTTTTCGTCTAAGGGTTATAACCGACATTGTTGTTGATATTTTACGTGCTGCTCTGGAAGTTTCTTTCAACTCGAGCACTGAGAGGGTCTTCTTTCGGCCTGTCTTTTCCGACCTAGGGGAAGCAAGCGAACGCATACTTCCCTTAAAAGCATGCAGACATATTAAGCAGGTGTAGTAGTATGCATTTCCGAGTACGAGATACTCGTAGAAGCATATACTCGAGACAATCACATATGCACAAAGTACCCCTATGTTCACATACGCTACAGCTTCATATGGACGTAGGGGGTTTCACAATTGCAGAACCCGCACATATCATAATTCTCAGAAATTACTGAACTATCATTTCGCACTCACTGAAGATTCTGCTTACATTCCCTGGCCTCGTTGACATGTATTATTTGACTTACACATGTATTCTGAATGTTCTTACTCAAAACCTTTCTGTGCACCTCCCTCTTGGGAGCTCATGAATATACTAGGATAACGAAACGTCATGTATCTCCCAAAAGCCTGAGATCGGCTTGAGAGCATATATCCAAGGTGATCACAAAGTTGCGAAGCAATCCCACGTCTCTATATATGGTTTTGTACATTTTCTTCAGATTTATTTACCTTTTTCTTACGGCTAGGAAATTGTCCTGCCTTCCCCTTTTCAACATAGAGCCGTTTCCCGTCCCTTCGCTACTTTCAACCCCGAATACGCAAGTTTCAGGCTACACCGACGCGTCACTAATCTACACATCTCATCATCTAATTCGCCAACTCGTCTCTCTCTTTGCCTTCATCCTCGCCACTCTCCGCTGCACTGTCTCTGACTGCTTGGCGGCGCTTTTCCCCTCTCCCGACTCCCTGTATTGTTGTCTTCGCTCTCTTCTTCGACGTTACCCTCAGATATTATAACGAAGGCTTTGCTCTTAGTGCCAGAATCTTTCCAAGGTCATCCTCGCCCATACCTACCAGCTCTGTCAACATTCCTCGGGCCCTAACACCCTTCCATCCCCCTGCTTTCTCCCCGGCTCTACCCCCCGCCATATGCAACCCATCACCTACTGCCTCTCAATCTGCCGCTTTCGCCTTGTAGGCTCCTGTTTTGGAAGCAGTCATCCTATCCTCTTACTTCGATCGTTTAACGGATTTCGGGTATTAGCTAAGAATACCATATCGTTTTCTAGACGTTACCCGTCGCCAATCTCGTTGTCTTTGCTCTTGATAATAGTTCTCCAAACTATGTTAGTATAGTTCTGGCGGTAATATGAAACCTAGCAAAGACCTACCATAAGACTTTTATTTCTTTTTCTACTTCAGCTCCCCACTTGTCCATCCTTTTATCTCCTGCTTGGGCTCCCCAGCCCCTTCAACTATAAACACCGTCACTACCTCTTCACGGACCTACAGGAGCACTTCATGATCGCAACACTTCCACACGTCTCCTTTCTCAGAAGTTACTGAATAATTATTTCACACCTATTCAAAATTCACTCGACAACGGAGTAGAGCCTTGGTGATTACTAATTAATACTTCTGTCTCCACATTGCTCTTAAACAGTTGAAGAAACTTGATATATATGAACTCTAAAACAAAAATTTAGCAAGGGAAAGCATGCGAATACACCTCCTTCTGAGTGTATGGATATAGATTTCTCAAGAGCGCGAGATACTCCCAGGAGCTCACGTTGTAGATATATATGTAAGCACGAAGCGCCTCTACTATTGCATACAACACAACTTTATACACCCACAGCGACACTGCAATATCCCAACATACCAGTATGTTCGCTCTCTAAAATCTACTCAGAATTTACTTCATACTTACTGAGCACTTAGTCTATATTCACAGAATTTTGTAGCAGCTATTATTTTAAATGTAAATACACATATATATTTCCCCAAAGCATGAGATACACCTGGGAGTATATGTTTAGAATATTTATACATATATAAACATCCTGTAATTCCATATACTATATTTATATAAATACTCAAAAATAATTCAAAAACTTAATATTTCCTACACTGTTGGTCCCGGAATTTACTAAAATTTATTTTACACTTACTAAATATTTACTCTATATTTATTAAATTAACTTATATTCAGACAGTTAAATTCAACTACTTAAGTATTTCTACTTTATATACTTACCGCGGCCGACAAGCGACACCCCGCCGTAACGATTTTTCGAACTTTTTTTTTTTCGCCTCGTTAACTTTCCTTCGGTCGTGTCAAGCCTCATTGCACACAATTCACCAACAAAACGAAATACCCAGACAACGCCAACTCATCGCCCCCCCCTTCTCTCTCTCAAAGCTCTTGATAGAGCGATAGTTTGTCTGTTCTTTTCGCTTTTCTTCTTCATTTGATACCTAATGCTAATACCTTACTTTATTTTAAGTCACTCATTTCCGCTGCTACCTTTATAATAAAGTAAACCCAAACCTTCCTATTCTTCTCATTCTACAACCTTCAACTATAGTAAATAAGCCAAGCATTCTGTAAGAGAAAACTCATCTATTCACTATGAGTTACAATCACAAGCTTGCCAGCAAAAAAGGCACTCTAGAACTAATTTGCTCCCAAATCTTACAAAGCTAAGCCTAACATTCACATTGCTCCCAAACCTAGTCTCCATTTTCAGTCTAGCAAATCCTCAACTTACTGGATTATCAAAGCATACAAGATGATAAATAAGGGTTTTAATGAAAGTAAGTTCAAGAAGTTTTATAAGAATATCAATTACTTACTATTCAAGTCTATCTCTTAACTTTTTAAGATATAAAACTTATTTAAAGCTTATATACTGTTTAGCTTGAAATATTTACTACTATTATAGTAGGAAATAACTCTGTTAGTTAGAAATATAAGATGGTAATCTTTTTCTTGTTAGATAAAAACTATACCCAGAAACTCCAGTATTAAATTATATTAGAAATAGATTCTAATCTGAATCTTTACTTAGATAAGACTTATTTCTTGAAAATAAATCTCTTTGCAGCTAACTATTATTTTCAGACTATTCTCATAGAAAATAATACAATTTACATTGTTTTAAATCAATATGATTAGAAGATTATTACTTATTTTCCTAAGAGTATTAAATTAGTTTATAGAGATAAATTAAGAGAGAAGTTTCACAATATTATAAAATATAATATTTATGAATATGCAATAACAAGAGTACTTCTATAATATTCTAGAGATTAGTAATATCTCTAGACAAAAAGTTATTGGCTAAGAAAACCAGAAAATATGTATTTCTATCTACTAACTAAAAAATATGGTATGTACTATTTAGGAGCAAGGTTTAAGCAAAAAACATATAAAAAAGAGATTTATTCTATCTTCAGATACAGTGGAAAGTGATTTTAATATCAGTAGTCTTTGTTTTACTCTTCTCTCTTTCTTAGGCAATACTATTTGTACTATAAATATTTTGTTTAGAATTATAGCAAAAGATATGAGAGATGAGTATAAAGCTATTTTGACCAAAATTTCTCCTTATATTTTCAAGTATACAGAAATATTTAAGGAGAAACTCTTTACTTTATAAACCACTATTGTTAATATGTTCATAAAGAAACATAAAAATAGAGAGAATTAGAAAATGGGAATAACTTAACTAGTCAACATAAGTAAGTGAACAGATAAAGATATAGTAATTCCTAAATTAAGTATTTATATTCCTTATTTTCTTAGTTCAATTATAATTATAATGAAATAGGAATTAGAGTACCATACTACATTTTGAAAGAGAGAGAAACAATTCAACATAATTTATACATTTTATAAACAGATTTGTCAAGCTTTTAAAAATATGTAATTAATATAATATGTAGTTAGTTCTTTTCTATTTCTACAAATTTAACATTAACAGCATCAAAAAACTTCTTTTTCTGTACTTAGAGTATAAAGGTAAGTTTATATCTAATAATGTATAAGTGAGTATATAGTTGCTAGGCAAAGACTTACCTATATACTTTAAATACTTCATCTTCTAAATTCTATTCTAATTTATCTTTTACTATCTGTGAATTGCTTTCTTTCTGTATATTGTTTATTGCTTTTATATAAGACTAAGTAAATTTATATGGTAAAGATTAAAAATTTTTTTTTAAAATATCATATGTTTTGTATATCAATATTTCTAGTAATATATTTGGCAAAACTATATATTTCTTTAAATTTAATAAAGTTTTCTCTAGTATTTCTAGGTTTTATTAGCAAAATTAGTAGTATTATCTCTATACTAAATATTTACTTAACTTATTTACAATAAAGACAAATTTTCTTCTTTTAACTTCATCTTTACTTCTTTTTTCATATTTCTAAATCTCTTTCTTGATCTTAACAATATCCAGCTTTTTACTACTTTTCTCTTACTTTTGTTATATACTTTCACTAAACTTTCTTTTTTCAACTAAATTTCAATAATTACAGTAGATAATTTATATAGTTTTTTTAGAGAAATTCTTCAGTAAACTCTTAACTATTATAGGTTTAAAAGTGATTTTACTGAGAAGAATAGTTATATTGTACTTATTTTAAATAATTGTAAAGTATAAATTTTCAATAAGCAGATAATAACCATTTCTATTAATTTCCTCTCATTTATACTTTCTAATAAAATAGTTTTCTGAATAAATAAGAGTTGATCTTTTATTCTTGTATTAATATTTTGAAATATATATATAAAGAACTTTATATAGTAAAATGAGTTTCTCTAATTAACGAATATGTACTAATATATATATAGATCTGAATTTTCATACAATGTACTATTTAAATCTACTATATTATAGTATATGACAATCTGCACTTACTTTAATATAATTACCTACTTAGGCTATCTAGCCCTAGTATTAAGTATTGCTTGACTAGTATAAATAGACTTTTTTGTTATTTATTAGAACTTAACAATGAAATGCTGTTAGTCAAACTTAATGTCCGGGCTTATCTTAAAGCTAGACTCTCTAGATTGCTAAAACAGTATAAATAATATTAGTCCGAATGCTAAGTGTGGTTGTAGTAATGTTATGAGGCTCTCAAGACTAATGTGATAAAAATATAATACTTTGTATTACTTTGCATAATGAGATGAAATTTCAATAGTAAAACTAATTATAGAATTGATTGTTACTTCTCTCAAAAGCAATTTTCTATATATACATTATGGGGAAGAAATTACGTGTTCCTCAGCATGCTAACCATATATGGTATGATACTGCCAAGCTACAGTTCTAGCTCTTAGAGCTTTGTATTACACTTAATTTTTAGTTTAGTTACTTATAAGTTAGTAAATTGAGATAATATTTTAATTAATACTTTAGCAGAAAAGAATTCTATTTATTATTAAAGTTTATATCAATGATATTTACTGTTGGTAAAACTATAAGTTGATTCTGAGCTCTATATAGAAGTAGTACTTGTATTATAATTTAACAACTTTTTTCAATAGTATTAAAAGTACTAAACAGTTAAGTACTGTAGTAAAAGTAACTAGAGATTAAAATATCAGAATATAGAGTATTGAGTTTACTGAAACAGTATAGCTTTTCTTCTAAAAATTATATGATGTGAATTAATTATTAAAGTAACTAATAACTTGAATACAGATAATAGAAGTTATAACTAAGATGATAAATTTTCTTTCTTATAGTTTTTATCATTAAGCTCTTCTTTTTTTAGTATTTTTTCATCCTCTTTATTTATATTTTTATATTTTGTTTTGACTGATATTATATTTGTTGAAAATTGAGTTAGCATAGATTTCTATTCCCTTGTATCTTTTGGATTTAAGTATAACTTTAATGACTTTTGTAAGCTCTTTATTACATACTTTACTAATTTACTTTATAGATACAGATATGCTTTTTCATGAAGACATATACTATTCTTAAAGTACTATGTATATATTATTAACAATATGTAATATGTAACTTCTAGAATTTTCTTACATTTTTATATTATTATTAGTGATAAATACTTATTAAAATATAATAAAAAGTTTAGCTGAAGATTAATAATATAGTATTTATAATATTTGCTTATACAATTTACTATATTCTTTTATATCTTTATTAAGCTGCTGTAGTTTTTCTGGGTCTAGTGTAACTCTATAGTTATGAATATTCTCTATAGGATTGAAATAATTGATTATTAATTTACTAGTAAATAAGTTTGGTTATTCTCTTCAGCTTTGAAACTTATAAATATTCTATAAATTTACAAACTTATTTACCTTATTTTAAATAATTAGTATATAAATATATAGTATAGTAACTTAATTTATGAGTTTCTAATTATCAAAACTATTTTGTTCTTTTAATTTAGTAAAGTATCTTTATATTGATTAATGATAAATTATATATATGAGGTGGCCAATACTTACATACTATATAATTAATTTGTTTTTACTAAGTTGACTTGATTATACTTTAATATACTAATTGTTTATAGATATATTATATATATAATACTTCTAAATTTTCAATTTAAGCTTAATTGTCTGAAGAAAATTTTTTTCCCCAAAAGGTAAGAAATTGTTATAGTGAAATGTAATTTATAAATCATAGTACTACTGAAACTTAAACACAAATATATAAAAACTAATATATATATATATTTAAATTATGTTATTTTTCATTATTTTTTACTTTTATTTTACTTTTAATTTTCTTATCTCAACCTTAAGAACTTCTTCTCAAATTTTGAAATATTTAAAATCAATATAAATTACTAAACTATTATCTTTTTTCATTTATATTATATGAATATCACTTTTTATCAGCCTAATTACTACAAATGCAATATATCATCTATTATCTTTTTAAAGTATTATAATAATTACATTGATTGTATCCCTATTACTTATAATATCTACAAAAAATTTTTACAGTATTTAAAGTCTTCATCTTTTCAGAATCTTCTCTTTTTTAGACGTTCACATTGTTTGGTAGGGTTTAGAATCTTATAATTGCTATACTTAACTACTAGATCTTTTTCTTATGATAGTTATATGTGTTTTATATAGGTTAAGTAACAATACTTAATAAAATACTATATATGAATGTATTTATAAGAATCTTAATATTGTACTAAACATGTAATAACTACATACTTATACAGAAGCAAATACTTTTGAAATTTGTTATAGGTACATTATTTTTTCTGAAAGTTAATAATATATAGTTTTGTTAGAAATAAATATTCAAGTTAATCTATTTCAAGTAAAGTTTATATATAATATTTATGTACTTCTTAATAGACTTTATTAAGTTTTTTTTAATAGTAATTAGTAATTCAAGTTAAATAACACTGAAAAGTATAATAAGTATATATTGTAATTATTACCTTAGTCCAGATTCTAAGGAAAAGTTTAAGAATAAGTAAAACCTGAAATTTATCTTCAGAGAAATTAATAGACTTAATAATGTTTGATATAATATAATTAAATTAAGAAAATAGAAATATATATTATGTTCAAGACTTATGTAGTATTGTATTGATATATTCTACTGCAGATATACTTAGTATCTTAATTGTTGAAATTGTATTTCCGGAGTCATATTTGTTAAAGGTATATACTGTTTTCCACAATATATTTTATATTTATAATTTGAGTTACTTTAAATATTGTTTACTAAATGTTAGCAATAATATAAGTAATAAATATCTAGAAAAATCTTACTTACAGTTATATATATCTTTTTATCTCAATCATTGATAAATATAGTTTATTTTATATCTATATATTGAAATTATTATTTCATATAATGTAGAAACTATATTTAGTATTTAATGTCATGGATATCTTGGGCTCTAAGCTACAAAACACTATAGATATGGGATTGGCATAAGAATTATTGAACTAGATTATGAGTAAGCTTTATTAGGCATGACATGTAACTGAGAAAGTTAGTTACTGAATATGAATAATGACAAGACTTATTGATGTGTAGGCCTAAAGTAGCAGCGTGCAGGCTGCTAAGTCTATATATTGTGTACTGTATATGGCAACTAAGAAAACATAAGATAATACCTTAATCAGATAGCCTCTACTTTGCCGACTTAGCTAACTACTATAATGTTAAAAAAGTTATATGAACAGCAATTAACAAACTACAAAAACTTCTAGTTAAGAATTGGCTAGAAGTAATTTAGGGAACAGAGCTGACAGATCCCTAATCAGCTAAGATAGTTAAGGAATATGTTAGCTAGAAATAGTGGGTTGTGCAATGATTGTATCTAGGTAAAAAGAGTATGAGTTATGGAGTGACTTAGATTTTCTTAATTAGAAATTGAGTTATGAGTCAGGCCTTGATGTGATGGTAATGTGGTATGCGATCACTTAATAGTAGGTAATCAGTGACTCGATAAAGAGCTACTATAAGAAATACTCAAAATGTAATAGAAAGTGCTTTTCTCTTCTCTTTATTGAATGTATTATTTGGATATTTGTTACTTAGCAACTAAGTTTTATTGTCTATGATATTGAAAGGTATAATCGCACGTTGCCTCATTGAATTCTAACTGGGAAGTGACTTTAGTCCTTAACAACAAGACCTTGTTTGCAAATCAAGTTATTTAAAGTACTTAAATTCAAGCAATGCATTTCAGTATTGTCTACTTTACAGTACTTGAAGTTTTCATCATTATATTTAGTATCTTTAACAGAAGTAATATTTTGAGCAAGTAGCAAAATTTCATTATTTTTGTCTAGAACATATACAATAAGAAAAGCCATTTGGAATTGTAGTATTATATAGTAGCTATTCAATATAGTAAGTAGATAATACTATTTTCATACTTCTTGAGTAATACTTGAAATAATAATGTAATAAAAGAAATGCCTATTTCTTGTCTCAATAGAAATGTGATTAAGATTGTCCTGTTTTTTAATTATAAATATTATACTAGAAAGTTTTTTAAAATACTTTTTATTTTTTTAAGTTTTACTTAAAGTAGCTTATAAGCTTTTTAAGCTTATTAATAACTAATATCTGTATTTCTATATTAAATATACTTAATACTTTAGATTTGAGTAGAAAAATTTTTTTCATTATTAACAATAGTAGCTTAATGATAACTAATTGAAAAAGATATAGAATATATTTAATAGAAATTTAAATAAGTAAACAAACTACAGGTATAAGTAATATAACAAATGATATAAACTTTTAAACCTTATAATACAGTTGCATAAAGAATGAATTTGTAAAACTTATTACAGCAAGAAATAATATAGTACTTATAATCTGAATAGAATATACAGAAAGATTTTCCTCTACTAATAATAAAAGTATGAACTGCATTTTAGGCTATATTTAGAGACTTAAAGTTAAGACTAAATTCTACAGAAATAGATTATATGATAGATATTATGTCATAGACATTTCAGGCTCTAAGCTAAAGAACATTATAAACATAGGAGTAGTATAGAAACTATTGAATCAGATTTTGAATAAAGTTTTATTGAGTATGATATATAGCTAAGAGAGTTGATTACCAAATACAAACAGTGATAGGACTTACTGAAGTATAGGGCTTAAAGTGGTAATATGCAAGCCGCCAAATCTATGTACTGCATTCTGTATGCAGTAACTGAAAAACATAAGATAATACTTTGGTCAGATAGCCTTTACTTAGTAAACTTAGCTAATTACTATAATACTAAAGAAGTAATATGAGAGATAACTGATAAACTATAAAGACCTTTAGTTAAGAACTAGTTAGAGGTGACTTAAAAAAGGAGTTAATGAATTTCTGATCAGTTAAGATAGCTAAGAGACATGTTAGTCGGAAGTAGTGAGTCATGTAGTAATTATATATAAATAAGAGAAATATGAGTTATAAAGTAACTCAGGTTTCCTTATTTGGAATTCAAGTTATGAGTTATACCTTAGCATAACTATAATGTGGTATGCAATCACCTAATGGTAGGTGATTAATGACTTGATAAAGAACTACTATAAAGAGTACTTTAAGAGCAACAGAAAGCACTTTCCTCTTCTCTTCATTAAATATATTATTTGGAGTTTTGTTACTAAGCAATTCAAGTTTTATTATTCAGAATATTGAAAGATATAATTGTATACTGCTTTGTTGAAATCTAGCGGAGAAGTGATTCTAGTTCCTAATAATGAGAAGACTTTGTTTATAAATCAAGTTATCTAGAATATTTAAGTTTAAATAATGTATGCTAGTATTGCCTACCTTATAATATATGAAGTCTTCACCATTATATATTATGAGTATTTCAAGAAATAGAACAAAAGTGAAAGATAGATATTGCATGTTTGGATATAATAGATATATATATAGAAAATAGTAGTGAGAGTACATAAAGCATAGTTTATAATAATTAGGTAAATTTTTTATAATATTCAAGGTATATAAATGAAAAACAATAGTAATTTGATAATTTACTCTTAAAATTATATATATTTGAGGTTAAGGAAAATATTAAGATAGTTAAATTTGAAAAAGTATTTGTATAGTAATTATATAAGAATAAAAATAGTATAAATTATTAAGTAACTTAGTGTTAAGAATAACTTAAGTTTTATTAAAATAATATTATAGACGTAAGAGTAATATTAATACCATTAAATTGGGTTATGATTTTATAGAATTAGAAATAGTATATATAGCTTAACAAGGATGAACCAAATATGAGAATGAATAATACTTACTACAAACAAGTAGAAGCTAAAGTAAGATTTATATAATTAGTATAATCTGTAACAACTTTATAAATCATTTATATCTTAATTAAGGTAATAACCTTAACTATATAAATACTAAGCAATTCAATTAGGAAATAACTAATAAATAAGAATCTCTTTGACTTATAAAAATGATAAACATATTGAATTATTAGATATAAATAAAAGACAAAAGAAGTTAAAGACATATTAGCTAAATGTAATAAATAGTTCTGTCATAAATAAAAAGTTATAAATTATGATAGCTCAGATCTCATTATTAAACTCAGTATAAGTCATGTTGTGAGTCATATATAGAGATATATATACTAATTGGTATAAGTTGCTTATTGGTAGGTAATCAAAAGTTCAGTAAAGAAATAATTATAAATATTACTCTGAATTTTTAGAGAAAGTATAATTTTTTTTCTCTTTACCAAATATTTTGTTAGTCTATTAATTAAACTTTTATATTAAGAATTATTATCTAAAATGTCTTTTGATATAATTATAGAATAATCGTTTTTCTATCTTAGTATATAGAATTAATATAATTACTTTATGATTACCTTAGAATACTTTATTATATACCTGAACAATTAAAATAACTGAAAGATAAGACTTTATAAGAGTTAAATTATCACACTCAATTTTTCTTTATTGAAACTTAAGTTATAAGTTATATTTTAGTATGATTATAATAAAGTATATGATTACTTAATAATAAGTAATAGTAATTTGATAAAAAGTAGTTACAAAGAGTATTTAAAGTATAATAGAAAATGCTTTCTTTTTTTACTTTAGTGAATATTGTCTTTTTTATCAAGTTACTTAACAAATTAAGTTTTATTGCTTAAGAATATCTTAATAATATTTTTATATACTATGTATAAGAACTAGAAAAATATGAGATAATACCTTAGTTGAGTAGTTCTCACTTAGTAAATATAAGATTGTTAAGTAATATTAAGTCTATAGAATTGTAATAGTAGTATACCTAAAGATGACTTATAGTCTTAATGATAACTATTAGCTAAGTTGAACTTCAGAAGCTTTGTCATAGACTAATTACAATAAAATTATAATTATGATATATATATTATGATTAGGCAGCTAATTAGTAAGGGAGTATAAGAGTTTGGTATTGTTATTTTATGTGCTTAATATTATAATAGAATTAATTGCTGTCTTCTTCATAGAGAACAGTAATATAATTTTTAGGTTTAACTATATTACTTTTATAAAGATTACTTAGTACTCTCTTATCACCTTTTTAGTTAAAAGTAAGTAATTATATTATAGTGGACTTTATTATTAATAACAATACTAAGAAAGCAACACAAAGAGTAACTAATAAATTATAAAGTTTTATAATTAAAGATAAGCTATATATAACTAAAAAAGAAAGTTGATAAACTTTCAACTAATTTAATAAGCTAGAAGACTATGACAATTTGACTTTGATAGAGTTTCATTTTTTAGTTTGTTGAGGTGTTTAGGTATGTAGTAAGATGTTCTTAGAATGACTATAAGACAATTATGTTGGTCCCATATACTGAGATAGCGAAACAATTCTGCTATAACTATATTAAATAATATTTGGAGTAATAATTCTTAATATAAAGCTTTATTGCTAAATTAATAAGACATTCAATGAAGAGGAAAGGAAAAATGCTTTCTTTGAGATCTTAACATCGTATTTATAATTACTTTTTTACTAACTTCTTAACCATCTACTAACGGGTAACTCATACTATTTAATATATTCTTTTCTCAGCATAAATTACACTTAACTTATACCAAGTCTAATAATAAAACCTGAGTTATTCTGACTCACAACTCTCCATCTATACTTGAGCTGCCCACTACACTTAGTTGACATGTTCTTCAGCTGCTAAGTGTTCTTTAGCTCTTCTGGTTCTGCTTTTACAATTAACAATTCTATATTTGTAGGTTATGGTAATTCCTTTTGACCAATTGCTTTTTAGCTAAGTTACTTAATAGTTGTATAGCTAGTTGAGATTATTATCTCAACCGAGGTATAAGTAATTTATTAGCTTGCTGTAGATCGTACTTTTAGCACTAAGAGCATTGATTATACAAGCCTTGCTTTGGCTCTTACTTACTTATAGTAAATACTGTCTATCCTCATATTCAGTTTATCCTTATCAAGCTGTATGTGCTATTCTTAACTTTATGGGTCTGCGATCTGATTCAATGATAGCAATGCTACTTTTGTGTCTGTGGCATTCTTAATAAAGCTCGAGATGTTTGTGACAAAGACATATTAGCTTAAAGTAGTAAGCTATATAATATATTGTAAATATTTTAAGCCTCAAGTTACAGAACATCACAAATATAGAATTAAAGTGAGAACTATGAAATTGAATTGTGAATATAATGGCAAATGCTTCAGAAATTATGAGATTGATAATACTAGTAGATATTACTTAAACTTAGGATATTTAAGGTAACTTAATTGATAAATATAGTCTTATTACTGGGAAATAGAATCAATATCTAGTTAAGATTCAACAAGGTAGTATATATCTTTTAATATTATGGACAATAAACTTGAATTTCTAAGTAACAAGAACTTAATAAAAAGTTCAATAAAGAGAAAAGAAAAATACTTTCTGTTACTCTTTAAATAAATTTTATAGTAGTTCTTTATTGAGTCACTAATTATTTGTTATGGGGTAATCATATACTATATTGTAGTTATGCTAGAGTATAACTTATAAATCAAATTTCAAATAAAGAAATTTAAGTTACTTTATAATTTATATTACCCTTAACTTTTATTTAATTACTATACGACCCAGTATTTCTATTTAATATATCTTTCACTTATCTCAGCTAGTTAAAGATCTATTAGCTTTTCTTTGTAGTTGCTTTTAACTAGTTCTTGACTAGGAGCTTTTGTGGTTTGTCAGTTGTTACTTGTATTACTTCTTTAATATTGTAATAGTTGATTAAGTTCACTAAATAAAGACTATCTGACTGAAGTATTGTCTATATTTTTTAGTTACCATATATAGCATGCAGTGCACAAGCTTAACAATCTATACTTTATCACTTTAGATGGCATATCCTTAATAAGTCTCATTATTACTTGTATTTAGTATCTAACTTTCTTAGCTATATACTATACTCAATGAAATTTCATTTATAACCTAATTTAATAGTTTCTGCACCACTTCCATGTTTATGACATCCTGCAGCTTAAAGTCTAAAATGTTTGTAATAGCAAATTAATCTTTATTAAGTATATTATATAGTTAAAAAAGCTAAATATTAAATACAAGTGGTAATAAGACTTATTGAGATATAGTACTTAAAGTAATAGAGTGTAGACTATCAAGTCTATATACTGTATGCTAAGTGTAACAACTAGAAAATTATAAGACAATACTTTAGTTAAGCAGTTTTCATTTATAAATCTAACTAGCTATGATAATATTAAGAGAATAATATAAAAAGCAATTAATAAGCTATAAAACTCTATAGTTCAGAATCGACTATAAGCAATTAAGAAAGACAAATAAACTTTTAACTAATTGAGCAAGCTGGAGAATATATTAGCTGAGAGTAGTAAATTATACAGTGATTATTTAATAATAAAAAGAATATAAGTTACAATATAACTTAAGTCTTATTGATTAAATTTTAAGTTTTGAGTTATATCTTGATATAATGATAATATGGTATATAATTACCTAATGGTAGATAATAAATGACTTAATAAAGAGTAGTTACAAAGAATACTTGAAAAGTAATAAAAAGTGCTTTTCTTCTTTTTTCTATTGAATATTATCTTCAAGTCTATAATTTTTAGTATGACAATCTCACTTTAATTAAATCTTGTCTTTTTAATTATCTTCAAGTATTCAAGTATATGGTAAAGTATTTTTAAGATAATGATAAGATAGTTATATTAATTCTATATACTAAGATAGTAAAACTGCTGTTCTACAACTATATCAAGAGATATCTTAAGTAATAGTTCCTAATATGAAGCTTAATTATTAACTAATAAGATATTCAGTAGAGAGATAAGAAAAGATACTTTTTTTGAGTCTCTAACGTAATATTTATAGTTGTCTCTTCATTAATCTTTTAGCTATTTGCTAATGAGTAATTCTTATTACTTAATATATATATCTCTTGATATAACTCATAATATAATTCATCTCAAGTTTTATAATAAAATTTAAGTTATTATAACCTATAATTCTTTAACTATATTCAAGCTGCTTACTATAATTTGCTAACATGTTTTTCAGCTGCTAGGTATCTTTTAACTTCCTCTATTCTCTATCTATACTTAATGATTCAAGGTATCTAGAAGTTATGGAGTTCTTATTTATTAGTTGTTTCCTGATTAGGTTACTTAGCATTTATGTGACTAGCTAAAAATTTTGCCTTGACTAAGGTATAAGGAATTTATTAAGTTACCATAAATTATGTAAACCTTGCTTTGGCCCTTACTAGCCTTCAGTAAATACTATTTACCCCCATATTTAATTTATTCTTGTTGAGTTATATATACTATTTCTAATTTTATACTTATGATCTAATTCAATAGTATTAATACTACTTCTATATTTATGATATTATTCTAGTAAAACTTAAGGTATTCATAATACTTAGCACAATATTAAGTTATATTACTTAAGTTATTCTTTAATAAGGTTATATATTACTTTATTGAATTTTAGTTAAAAAATAATTTTGGTTCCCCAAAATAAAAAGTTTATATTTATAAATCAAGTTATCTTAAATATATTTATTAAAAATTATCTTAACTATATCATAATGATAATAAGTAATGGTGATAACTATATCAGTGATATTACCACTGCTGTTTATATAAAGTCTCTGTAGAATTATAGTTAATCAATAATTATTTTATTTAAGAAGTTATAAGCTTAGATAGTATTTGAAATTGCTAGGTTCTTATTTTATTCTGCACATTCAGTTTATGACAATTCTAGCATTTTGCAATATCTTTACTAGTTGATATATCTTTTTACCTTCTACTTAAGTTTAATTTCAGTAATTATAACATATAGAAAATTAAGATAAAAATACTACTTATTTGAGAAAAACTCTAAACTATTATTTCCTAAGAGTTAAAACTAGAAGACAATACTGATAATAAACTTATCAAGACTCAAGTAAAGTAGAATAATAGAGCTAAATATATAACTGTTACTATTTTTCTGTACTTTAACAATATGGTAAAATATTAGATTATTGACTTATAAGACTTTATAGCTGTATAAGTAAAGTTAAGAGAAATCTATTTCATAAGTAAGTTTTTAACATAATTTCTAATCTGAAAAAAATTGATTTTAATATACTGCAACAGTCTGCTATCTATAGAAGTCCATGATAATAAAATTCATAATTGTTATATGTAGCTAGAGAGAACAGATTTCAAGGTTTATCCAAAAATTTAAGTATTAATTCTAGTCAATAGCTTAATTCAGTTTATGGAAATTTTGTTGCCTTTATCTTATAATATTATCAGCAAAAGGAAAATATTAGTATTAATAAATTGGTTTCTCAGCTCTTGATAAGTAATATTGCAAGTTTAAGATTAATAATATCTATATAGTTGCATTTATCTTTTATATTAATAAATTGTTAAGGCAAGACAAATCTCTGTTATATTGGTATTATGGAAAGATAAGCTATAAAGAAGATAAATACTTCGTTAAGTATTCTGAGTTATAGAATCTGAAAGTATTTAAAATATTAGTACTTTAGATTCCAGTTTTATTTAGCTCTAGATTTTATAAGATAGTTTAGACTATAAATTTATGAGATTTAAAGATTTTGCTTCCAAAGCAGACTCAAGTATGAGTTAACTTCATAATTCTGATTTTAGGGAGAGCCTGAATATAATTAGTATATTAAGGTCTCAGTTTCGTTAAAGGTTTTATTTTACAGGCTTATGTATAAGCTGTATTCTGAGTTTTAGCTTTGTGAAAGCTCTATATATAGTTACTTATATATTTTATATATTTAGAGTTAGAACAGACAAGTTCAATAATTGTGCCTTTATTAAAGGCAAATGTTGGAAATTGTCTCTCCTGTATCATAATGGTAGCAAGTAGTGATGATAATCACATTAGTGGCATTATCACCACTATCTATATAAGGTCTCTTTAAATTCACAGTCAATTAATAACTATTCTGTTTAACAACATCTATAATGATCCAACTTTAATAAGATCTTATTTCTTAATTATTTTAAGTATTTAAGTAGGTAGTAAAGTATTCTTAGAGTGACTTTGAGACAATTATATTAGTTTTGTATATTAAGAGAGTAAAATAGTTATTTGTGATGATCTGACTCCAATAAGGTCTCGTCTTCTAGTTTGTTTGAGTGTTTAAGTACATAGCAAGGCATTCTTAAAGTGACTATGGGACAGTTATGTTAGTCCTGTATATTGAGATAGCAAAATAATTCTACTGCAACTATATCAAATAATATCTTGGGGTGATAATTCTTAGTACGAAGCTTTATTGCTAAACTAACAAAATATTCAGTGAAAAGGGAAGAAAAGACACTTTCTTTAAGATCCTAATGCTATATTTATAATTACCTCTTCACTTACTTCTTGGCTACTTGCCAATGAGTGACTAATATCAATAAATGTGTTCTTTCCTCGATATGACTTACATTAAACTTAATAATGAAACCTGAGTTATCGTGACTCATAACTCTCCTTCTATATCTGAGCTGCCCATTACATCTAACTTATATGTCTTTCAGCCACTAAATGTTTTTCAGCTCTTTTAGTTCTTTTCTCTCAATCAATGGCTCAGTGTCTGCAGGTTGTGGTAGTTTCTGTTGGCTAGTCATTTCCTGGCTAAGCTGCTTGATAGTTGTATAGCTGGCTAAGGTCATTGCCATGATTAGGATGTGAGTGATTTATAGAGTTGCTGCAGATCATACTCTCAACGCTGAGGGCACTGATTGCGTAAACCTCTGTATCGGCCCCCACTCACCTATGGCAAGTACCATCTATCCTTATATTCAGTTCATCCTTACCGAGCTATATATATTATTCCTAATCCTATGGGTCGGCGATCCTGTTTAATGATGCTAGCGCCACTCTCATGTTCATGACATTCCTGATGAGGCTCAAAATATTTGTGACATTGTTCTGCAACAATACCAGTCGATATTTTAAGTAATAATTCTTAGTATAAATCTTGATTACTAAACTAATAAAATATTTAGTAAAGAGAGAAAAAAAGATATTTTCTCTAAGACTTTCTAATAATATTTATAATTATCTCTTCACTAAACTTATAATAATTTACAAACAAATAACTTATACTACTTAATACATATATTTCTTAATATGACTTATAATATAATCAGCTTTAAGTTCAATAATAAGACTTAAGTTATTATGACTTAATTCTTTACCTATGACTGAGCTACTTACTAAAACTAGTTATTATATTCTTTAGCTGCCAAGTATTTTTTAGCTTTCTTCATTTCTTATCTATATTTAACAGTCTAAGATTTTTATTGTTATTATAGTCTGCAGAGGTTCTCATCTATTAATTATCTTTTAATTTAATTGCTTAATAATTATATAGTTAACTAAGATCAATGTCTTAACTAAAGTATAGGTAATTATTAAGTTACTAATTTTTGAAGTCTATATAAGTAGCTTTCTCCAGCTACTGCTTAAAAAAGTTACTGATGTAGACTCTAAGAACTACTACAGTTAAATGCTACTGTTAAAGGCTATAGCAAATAAGTATAAGGAAGTATTCAAGCAGCTAGAAGTAAAAACACAATAAATTCTCTATTTGCTTACTACTAACAGATTTATCTTCACTTTATATTCAATTTCTACTTCTTCTTAACTCAGGAAAATAGTAGAATTATAACTTAGTTACAATAATCTAACTCTTAATACTGGAAGTACTAATTATATAAACTTCACTTTAACTTTGTTTCTAGTAAGTACTATTTTCTCTTATATTTAGTTTATCTCTACTGAGCTATATATGCTATTCTCAATCTTAAAAAGCTATAAGCTAATCTAATAGTTTCAACACTACTCCTATATTAGTGATGTAATTCTAGTAAGGCTTAAAATATTTGTAATAACTTTTAGATTTAAATAATATATACTAGTAATATTTATTTTATAATATTTAAAGCTTTTACTATTACAAAATTCTACTTATTAAATATATATATATTATAAACATCTTAAGTCCCAAGTTACAAAACATTACAGATATGAAAGTAATGTAAAAGCTATTATATCAAATTATAGATAAAGTCTTATTAAATATAATATATAGTTAAGAGAGTTAACTACTAAATACAAGTAGTAATAGAACTTATTAGAAGTACAGTACTTAAAGTAACAAAATGTAATATACTAAGCCTATACATTGTACTCTGTATATAACAACTGAAAAATATAAAATAATACTCTGGCTAAGTAGTTCTTACTTAATGGGCTTCATTAGCTATAACAATGTTTAAGAAGTAATACAAAAAATAATCAATAAACTATAAAGCTCTTTAGCTAAAAATAAGCTAAAAATAACTAGAGAAGAGAGTTAATAAATCCTTAACTAGTTGAGAAAGCTAAATATTACAAATATCTCAGCCCTTAAGCAACAAGATATTATAAATACAGGAGAAGTGCAGAAGCTATTAAATTAGATTATGAATGAGATCTCATTAGATATAATATATAGCTGAAAGAATTAATTACTAAATATAAGCAATAATGGAACTTACTAGAGATATACTACTTAAAGTGGTAAAGTATAAGCTATTAAACCTATATATATATAGTTTTATAAAGTTTCACATTAAAAAAAATAGGCAATAATGGAAAATTGTACTATAGAAATCAATTCTTTAATTATTAAAATATAAATATATTTAAAATAAAACTCAGAGGCTATAAAAGCAAATAAGTATATATAAAATAAATTCTACTATTTTATAAGCTTGCCTTTAGTCTTAATGCAGGCCTTCACTCATTCTTGTATCCTAGATATTATTTTATTGAAATTTGTAAATATAATATACCTCTACCTTTACTGAATAGCTTTAATAAAAAAATTTTATTTCTAGAAATAGTTTTACAATTGTTAACAACTCTTTTAAGTTGGTTCTAGATATTCTCAATTAGGTTTAAATTTAGAGAATATACTAGCAATTTTATAAGTTTAATTTCTTTACATTCAAAAAATTCTCTTGTAATTTCTATTTAATAACAAAATGTATTATCGTATATAAATATCTAATTTCCTATATTGTATTCAATATAAACTGCTGTTTTCAGTACTTTAGCATTAAGAACTTTATTTACATACTGTTACTTATTTATTTGATCATCAATTAAAATTAAAGAATTTTTAATATCATAAATATCCTAAGCCTCATCAAAATAAATACTATGAATATAAAAGTAGTACTATTTATTATTGAATTGGGTGGTGACTCCTACAAAATTAAGAATAGTATATACAGCTCAATAAGAATAAACTAAATATGAAAATAAATAGTACTTGCTGAAGGCAAGTAAGAATTAAAGCAAAGTCTATATAGTCAGTGTTCTCAGTACTTAGAGTACAACTCATAGCAACTCAGTAAATTATTCATACTCCTATTAAAGTAGTAACCTTAACTAGCTATATAAATACTAAGTAACTTAATTAAGAAATAATTAACTACTAAAAACTTTACAGACAATAGATTTCTAAAATCTTGGACATGGATAAAGGATCAGGGAAGCTAAAAGATACTTAGCAGCTGAAAAATATGTTAATTAGGTATAGTGGGTAGCTTGAGTATAGATAAAGAGTTATGAGTTATGATAACTCAGTGTACTGGAATAGCGAAACGGTCCTACTGCAACTTATATTGAAAGATATCTTGGGCGATGATTCTTGGTACGAAGCTTATATTACTAAACTAACAAGACTTTCAGTAAAGAGAAAAGGAAAGACGCTTTCCCTGAGACTCCAATGCTATATTTATAGTTATTTCTTCACTAACTTCTTGACCACCTGTCAACGGGCGATTCGTACTACTTAGAGTGTTCTTTCCTCAGCATGACTCACACTTGACTCACATCGAGTCCAATAATGAAACCTGAGTCGTTATGACTTATAACTCTCCATTCATACCCGAGCTGCCTACTACACCCAATTGACGTGTTCTTCAGCTGCCAAGTGTTTCTCAGCTCTCCTGATCCTTTACCCACGGCCAACAGTTCTTCATCCATAGATTATAGTGGTTCCTGTTGGCTGGTCGCTTCCTGGCTAGACTTCTTGGCGGTAGTGTAGCTGGCTGAGATCATTGCCTTGACAGGAGTGTAGGTGATTTATTGAGTTACCATGGGTCGCACTCTCAGCGCTAAGGGCGCTGATTGCGTGAACCCCTGTTCCGGCCCCTACATTCCTACAGCAAGTGCCGCTCATTCTCGTATTCGGTTCATTCTTGCTGAGCCGTTCGAGCTGTCCGTATCCCGTGGGCTAGCGATCCAGTCCAATGGTTCCAGTGCCACTTCTATGTCCGTAGTGTTCCTGATGAGGCCCGGGATGTCTGTGACAGTATGATGGCATGGTACATCATCATGCATATACACCATTGAACTAATATTGTACTTAATAGAGATTACCATAGGCAATACTGCGCCTTCTGACACTATTTCCAAGTACTGCTTTCCTGTCATGCATCCATCAATTAATATCAATAGTCCTTTTTTGTCTTTAAAAATAGAAGACCATATTCCCACTGATGTACGGCCACTCTTGAAGGTTGGCTTTAGGTATTTATCACCCAGTTCTTTACCTGGCCGGCGCCAGATCCAGAAAACTCGACCATCCAAGCCAAGTTCAATATTGCATTCATCAGTAAACATAATATTTTCCCAATCAGTGTCAATCCAATGTTCATGTACTCAAGCGAATGCAAGACGTTTCTTCCTATGATCTGGCTTTAAATAGGGTTTGCGGCGTCCGACTCGTTTGTGGTACCCATGCTTGTCTAAAACGGCCTTTAGGGTATTTGCGCAGCAGTGGAACTGCTTACAAAGTGATCTTATAGAAGCGCTTCGATTGCTGAGAGCTTCACAGACAAGAGCACGTTCATCACGAAGATCAAACTTCTTAGGTGGCCCTGCACAAGGGCGAGTAGCAGATGGGTCTTCCGGATTTTCATGAGCCCGTTTCAAGACTCGCCAAATGGTTGATTTATATAAGTCAGATACTAAGTTGATTTGCCTATAAGAAAGATTGGCTTTTCATAGCATCAATACCCCGTATGCTCGTCTAGGTGTAACATGATGGTAACTTAGCATCGTGGCTGTAATATCCAGGTTGCACGAAAGAATTAGCTTAGACTTTGAGCTCATATGCTCATTGCAGAGTTTTCATGCGAATCCTAAATGTCTCAAAAGTTGCGCAATTGTCCAAATGCGTCGAAACTTAATGACGCCACATGTACATCCTGTTAACGGGATATAAGCTAGAGCATCCCCACCGGTAATTTCTGGCAAAGAATCGAGCCTCTCCACAACGAGAGTGGAGACAAAGGACCACAAATTCCCGTCACAACTCAAAAGCAAATGATTTTAGACCGACATCCGCACAAAATGCGTGTAGCAGTCATTATAGGAGATAGAAAATTTACAGGGGGAGGGAGAAAAATCCTAGGGAGAGAAAAACCTCAGTATCCTAGTAAACTGCCCTTCTCATCATCTCTCCCCAGCTCGTAGCTGAGCACTGTTCCATCGAAGTAGTACATGATGAGCCTATATCTCCTCCTGGATTCCACTCTCCTCCACGCTTCCTTTCTCTTCCTAGGGCTACCAGAAATAGGACCTTCCCCTTCTATCTCGAGCTCCCGTCCTTGAATCGGGCCTATGGCAATACCCCCGAGGTATCCCCTAGGCTTCGCACCGGCCTTTTCCTGGCTCAGAAATGGTAACCGAGCTTCGATACGGAACGCCGGGCCATGTAATTCCCTGTCAACTCCCCAAGTGAGAGTAAGGAGGCAGACACTACCGTTCTGGGAACCGATAACGACGAGGTTGAGATCTGGACAGTGAAGGATCATATTCAGACGCTCCATCTCGTTAAGGTGGTAGACGATTTGATCCGATACCTTCGATTCAAGGATTTTGGTGCAGATACAGGATTCATTCAAGCGGATTGACTCGAGGAGACGGACATTTTCGATAGTCGAAACGAAGATCGGGAAGTACGGAGGCTGGTCGGCCAGATATTCAACGATGGTCGTAGACGCACTCGGAGCAAAGCCAAGCAATCCTCCGCGCGCAATACCGTCCGCGCCTAGGTCGAAGCTGTGATAAAGACTGCCTTGGGTACTCTCTCCTGCATTCCCCTCGTCCGGCAGCAAAGTATCTTCCTCATATAGTGGTGAACCGTCGTTCTCATCTTCCTCAGACTGAAGTATAGGGTCAGCATATTGAACTTCCGCGGGGTTGGACTCTATAATTACCAATTCAAACTCATCATCAGTAACGTACTCTGCATACGTCATAGGTTCAGATGCCATCTCGTCGTACTCCTCATCCTCACCGTCCCCATCTACGACATCCAAAGCTTCCGCCGCAGTAATTTCCACAACCTCGCTAGGCAACCCTTTCGAATAATCTCTGGGTTTCTCCTTGGACTTTGAAATGTCCCATACATTTGGCCTAGTGGGTAAAATATCGGGCTCACAGCCAAAGGCATCCTTCTTCTCGGATGTATCCTTAAATGAGCGTGGATCTAGGCATAAAACACCCCAGCCACGACTATTGGAAACGGCCATTAGTAAATGCTAAGAAGGGATCATAGGAAGCCGAAAGACAGATCTTATCAAGAAACAGCTTTTATTAGATAGGAGGGTGAAGAAACCAAATAATAGCAATGCTTCAAAGTAACTTCAGTAGAGACCCCGGAATGCCCCTTAACTTCAAACGAGATCCATAGAAGTACAAAGGCTATCAAAGCAATGCCAAAAAAGGAACTTACGTATTTGGCCACCGTTTATCATCCAACGATATGGCTTTGACGCGTTTCATCTTCCAAACATCCCAAAGGATTAACGTCCCTTTTATATCTGTACTAACCAACCACTTCCCCTTCGTGTCATCCTCGGAGTTGTAGAAGGCAATACTAGGAATGTTGTCAGGGTGGCCTCGTAGGCTAAGCCGAAAGTTGAGCTCTCTCCGTGATAGCGCTGCTCCCATGGTGTCAGGATATATGATCCGGTCCCAAATATACAGACTACTTATCACCACCCAATCTCCCTGGCCTCCGCGACGTAGGTTTTCTCTTGAGTGTGCGTGAATAGGATCATTATCACCCTCTTTCTTTGTAAGAGCAAATGCAAAGACAGTTATTTCCGTTGTGTTGCAACTGACTGCAATCATTCTAGCAGATTTGTGAACTGCTAGACCCCAGGCGCTCCGGTAAACATTCTCGTGAAAGAAAGGTGTCACGATTTTTCCTTTGTTCTCTGGTAGTGCAGCTTCTTCATCATCATCATCTTCTTTTTGGCAAATCACTGCAAAAATGTTTCGGGTATTATAGCCAAGTACATCACCGTCATCACAGGCCATTAGGAGGATTTCCTCACCTCCCAGACAGCCGACTATCATATGATTGACTGAATGTGGACGGCGTCTATCAATATAGCCCGTCAGACCTAAGCCGGAGACCGGAAGATCGATGATCAATTGAGGCTTAGAACTGAGTGTCTGGTTCGGGAAATGAGGTTTATAGACGTGAATTTGATTAAAAGATGCGATGAAATACAGGTTCCGATACTGGGAGAGGGCGGTCTATAAAGGAGTGCGCTTCAAATCAGCGTTAAACATGAACACGCCAGAAGAGCAGACTCACCAAATTATTCCTCCAGGTGGCGTATCTGGGCCCATCATCTTCGTTCTTCCTAGACATAGATCGGTACTTCTCCACCATCAATTCATAGCTCTTGTGGGATACGTACTCCTATAGAAAAAGCTCGGTCAGTCACTTGCGCCATCGTTACGGTCAAGCTAGCAGTAAACGTACTTGCTTATGAACCTGCACCCCCGCAATCAAAATACTCAACGGATCAAACGGAAGGTTCCTCGCAGGCGTCTCGAGTGCTTTTCCCATATCAATTATCGGTGTTTCGCTGCTGGAGGATGCCATGTTTGCTGCGGAATGTGAATGTTGCACGATGTTGAAAGCTCAGCGAAAACTTTACAATGACCGGTAGTGTGCTTATCGATGACAACTGCTACGATTTGGGAGTAAGTTTGCTTTACGAGCAAACATGGCTTCCGCCGAGACTTGTTAGAATTTGGCTGCACGTATCAGGGTTGGAATTGAATGAGAGTGTTGAGAGGTTTGTCATTCGCAGGTGGTTCGTAGTTGTTTGCTTTGTTCGGTAGTCTTTATTTGAACCGAACCTCTGCAGATAGCATTCTACAGGGCACTGTGTAGATCTAGCTGTGCGCATGTGCGATTTACTCTCGGAGTTGGAATCGGAACGCGGGTGATTTAATAGCATTCGGTACATAGATTTGATGTACAGGGACCTGTGTGCGTGGAATTCAACTGCGGAACAGAGCATATTACGGCATAGTGGCAATGTACTGCCCCACTCAGTTATCGATAAGGCCAATTTTTCCGGCTGAACTACCTTGGATTCCGTCTTCTATCTACGTAAATTCTGTTAACAATTTCAACGTTCTCCTAAAGATTTATTGCCTAAGACGTCTAAGTTACTCGAAACAGTTCTTTGGCGAGGAATAAAAAGACAGAAGGTATTCCCCACAATGGCTGAGAAGGAGGATATTGTTATTGTTAGTACGCTCTTTCCTCATGGAGTGTCACTTCGGAGCTGATTTCTATTATTGTGGCAGGTGGCGGTATAATTGGATGCACAACAGCCTACTACCTAACTCGGCATCCGAAATATGACCCGTCGCATCATAATATCACGCTTATAGAAGCAACAAAGATTTCTGGCGGTGCATCGGGCAAAGCAGGTGGGCTGCTAGGCCTATGGGGGTACCCGAGTAATATCGTGTCATTAAGCTTCAACCTACACGCGGAATTGGCTAAGGAACATAGTGGGGCAGGGAGGTGGGGCTACAGGCGTATCCACGTCGGACAGCTCGCAGCAAGAGGTCGAGTACTCTCTTCAGCTGGGAAGGGTTCGGAAACGATTGGTGAATCTGCGCCGCTGCCTAAGTGGGATGAAGCCACAATGGGGAAGCTGAAGGCAGCAGGCATACCAAAAGATCTTGATTGGTTCAGCCCTGAGAGTATCGTGGGATATGAGGAGATGGGCGACCCAGCGACGACGGCACAGGTCCATCCGTACCAGTTTACCACATCCATGGCCGCACTAGCGCAGGAAAAGGGGGTAAATATAGTGCTTGGATCTGTACCGGGGATTGCAGATATGACAGGTGAGACAGGAGCTAAGACAGGAGCTAAGGCCGTCTCCTCCGTGACATACAGAGACAAAGAGACCTCAGAATCCCAAACTATTCCTGCATCAGAAGTTATCCTTGCGGCAGGCCCATGGACTTCAACCGTCTTCTCTCGAGCACCCATTGAAGCTTGCCGCGCCCACAGTGTCACAATACGACCAACTCGCCCCGTTTCTACCTATGCCATCTTCACGGAAATCGCGCTTCCCAGTACTAGCCCGAACAAGCGTAGCAAACGGAGTAGCTGGACGGTAACCCCAGAGATTTACGCTCGTCCGAACAACGAAGTCTATGTCTGCAGTGAAGGTGACACTATAATCCCTCTCCCAGACACCACCGACCTCGTCCAGGTAGACGAATCTCGCTGTCAGGATATCATAGACCACGTCTCGGGCATTTCAGACGAGCTGCGCTTCGGTGAAATTACGACGCGCCAGACCTGCTACCTACCTAACGTTATCGGCGGCGGAGGGCCACTGATAGGAGAGACGGGGTTTGCGCAAGGCCTTCTGATTGGGACAGGGCATACTTGCTGGGGAATATAGAATGCTCAATAATAGGGAAGCTGATGAGTGAATTTGTATTTGATGGAAAGGCGATGAGTGCAGATGTGAGGACATTGGATCTGAAGAGAGTGATTCGATAGAAGGAGGGGTATATGAAATAAATAGTAGAAATACTAGAAAAAAGGAGAAACGCACAAAGGCGTAACTCAAATGGGAATACAAAACAAATAGATCCGTTACTGGATAGACATTGGATGAAATACCCCTAAATTCATCCTCCTTTTCCAAACGCAGACTTTCCTCAGACCATTGTTTCCTGGGCCTAGAGGATATTTTCGTCTTGTAATGTAACGCCCCACTAATGCGATTCCTATCGCTGTGTTAGAGCGCTCCGCCTTACTTGCATAACTCACTTGTGGGATATTTCCGGCCCCTAACTCTCTTGCCTTGGAGCATTAATTGAAGCAGATGCTATTCTGGTGTCGTCATCCTAAAAGACGCCCGAGGCAACAACAATATTCCTCTTGTTATATTCTGTAAAAAATCTTCAGACAACTTGCGGCAAAGCTCATACTACTCGCCGACCCCTTTCTCTCTACTGAGTACCAAAGTGGTCCATGGCGAAGCGTTTCGGAACCCGCATGGCTTCCCCGCTAACGCCCGAGAGACCACTAGGAGTTCCTCCAATACTTTTCAAAAAAGAACAGAAGATCTTCATGCACAGATCCCATGATTTCTTACACCCATCTCCAGGAACCTTATCATCACGGGGGTTCAGATTATGGCTCATCGGGCATTGCCCAATCGGCTGGCCTTGCACGTTTGCGACCCTGACTCACCTCACCTCAATCCGCAAACGAGAAACAACTAAACGCCAACGGCGAAGGAAGACAGTCATTTCTCGGAGCGAAACGTTACAAGAGAACGTTGCAGGAACCTACAAGGAAAATAAGGCTTTCACACTGTCCTTGGAATTGATGCCTTACCAAGCCCTCGTGTTTGTGCTCGCGCGTACAAGGCACACATAGTCGCCCTCAAGATATACCCAACACTCTATCCTAACAGCAATGGTGTGGTCCCGTGTCCGTTATATCTAAATTGACGTTAGGTGTTCTCGCCCACAGGGAGGGATGAATCATACCTACTCCAACAAAGAAGTCAGGTTTCGTAATTGTTGCACCCTACTGGTAAAGAAAACCCTCAGAAACGTCACCAATCCGCCCTGCCTCTGAGGCTAGGTTGGGTGTCTAAAACTCGCGAAAACCAAGCCTCACTTTCTGTTGAACTCCGGAAAACCTTGTCTCCCTTCATGACGGGAATAAACGAGTAGGTAACTAGGAAAGGACGTAGGATGGGACCTACCGTTCCTTATACAGTGGCCACCACCGAGAATACTACTCCGCCCCCTTGTCGCGGTCGCTTCGTTGGCTCCCGTTTGTCTCATCTCACACTAGAAACACAAGTATCATTGCGCACACAACACAGCCAAGTATAATCATCCCCAACCCTTCCAGAATATTTCCCTCGGCTCTTCTCTCGCCTCGCTCTCGCTCGTGAAGTTCTCCCGTCAGCATCGTTTCAGCCAACTCGCCTCGTCCTCGCTCGCACTTCCAAAGTTCACTGTGGCGGCGGTCTGGGTCCATAGCTTCCCTCCCGCAAGTAGTAGAGCCGTTGCGGCTGCATCCAGCTTGGTTGGCTGACAAGCCCTGAAAATCTCGATCGTCCGTAAGCCGGGGGTCCCGATATGAGTGCGGCACAGCCTTCAAAAGCTCACAAATCTCACCCGATTCAGTAATTTCTCAGAAAGCGTACCGAAATAGGATGCTCCATCCACAATTCGATAATCCACAGCTCGACCTGAGTGGGCGAATAGATCCACGGTAAGATATGCAGGAACTGCCGCGATCGCAACGGGGGGCAAGGATGTCCAAATTTAGGTGGTGTGCGCAAGGATAGAAGCGAAAGAATGTGCGAACGCTGATGTCTTTATCCAGCGGTGCTTTGCACCGTGTGCGCTGCGCATCGGGACCAGTGGCTGCCTTGCGCAGCGTATCGAGGCCAGCGTCATGGCCTTCCTGATGATTTTCGTCTTTCTAAGGCTGCAGCCTGCAGCTTGCAAAGCACCGCCCGGCAGAAAAAAGGTCTGGTTTGATTGTCGTCGTTTCGTAGGTCGAACGAGTATGACTCTAAATCCGAAAGGGGCTTGGCTCCGCCGTCGCGCTTTTCTGTCATAGTCTGAATTGCTATTATATATACTCCAGTTTGTCTCACTCTCAATTGAATTTCTTATTCCTCATTCCACATCAAACAATACTACAATCACAATCATCATACTCATGGGCAGAGGCGGCTACAACTAAGTAACAATTGCCTTCAATCATACTCGCATAACAAACATCAAGCGCAACACCAAAAACACTCCGAACTCTTTCTATATCCTCAGTCGAAAGATTCACAAAGCACACAAGCTATTCGATAAAGAACATCTCCTAGTAGAATCGCAGTCTCCTACAGTTTTCGCGTTTCCTCTCTTTTCTCGGCTCTCCTCCTCTATCCTCTCCCTCCTCCCTCCTCTTCTCTCCTGTTTCGTCGTCAGTCATACTCATGGGACGCGGAGGATACAACTGAATCTGCACCATCACACTACTCTGTTCTAAATCTACCCATATGGGCAGAGGCGGCTATAACTAAGCCATTGAAAATCAACTAAATCAACATATACCGAAATATCTCCGCAAATGGGCAGAGGTGGCTACAACTAAGCACGACGACGATTTACAACTTTAAATAACAAGCTCCACTTTTAAACACAACGATTATGGGCCGTGGCGGTTACAACTAAAGAGAAGAGCAGCCCAGTACATATCACAAAGACATGGCAATTGCCAATCGGACATACAGGAGCATAAGCGCTACGGCGCTTGAGCAGCATAGACGCCCAAGATGGCGGCAGCAATGGGAGGGCTCTGAGGAGCCCAGGGGCAGTGGTGGTGAGGGCGGCGGCAGATGTGGGATGTTTTTGAAGCGCATATCATTGTTTTCTGTCGCTTTTGTTTTTGATTTTGGCCTTGACATTTCTGCTGGGTTTGTACCCAAGGCGCCAGAGGCGGCTCGTCGACGACTACGCCGACAGCGAGGAATAATGGGGTACGGTGTAATAGCGGGATCCAAGAAGCGCATACGCAAGCAATATCTTATTTTCCAACGCAAAACCTATTCGGAAATCAGATCAGTGAACCGGCTTTGTTTCGAGGAAGTAGTCTTCCAGGAACGTTGCCGAGAAACCAACGCGATGCAAAACTCACTTCTCAAACACAACCCCCAGAACCTCCTCCACATCCCCAGACTCGCCTCTGCCCGTAATTCGTGCGAGGCACTCCGCGGCGCCGCGGAGACTCTCGGCAGCGGCAACAATGTCCACGTCGTCTCCGACTTCCGCAGCCGCCGTAGCCTCACCAACAACACCAAAAAAACCGTCCAGCCACACAAGGCACTCCTCCAGCAAAAGGCGTTGTCTTTCCGTGGCGCCAAGAGACTCCTGCCATACGGACGGATCAACAAAGTTATTCTTATCACCGATCATACCCTCAGGCTGCACAGGCGCCGTCATATCCTGAAACTTCTGAATCAGCCCGTTGAGAAAAGCTTGGACGCCTCCAGGATCCGAGCTGTCTCTGTTAGGAATATCCGCGAGACGGCAAGAGATGGGAAAGATCTCTGCAGCGCGAAGGGACGGGATAGCTTGGAGAATGGCAGCCGTCCATTGCGGCGGTAATGTTGGGCTCTCACTACATTCATTCAACCAATCAACCTTGTTAACAACGACAACGGTGTTCTGGCGATCTGTGTTGCCTTCTGCGGCAGTTTGTTGGACCACAGGGTCAATTCGCAAGCACAGACTCCCGTCAGAGCTGGGTTCGATGGAGAGGACCACGATCACAACATCAGATTCGAGTGCTCTCTGCTTGGCTCGTTTAATGCCTTCTTGCTCCACCTCTCCAACAATGGCAGTTTTGCCACTCTCGTTGGGCGATGATACAAAAGCAGAGATTTTATCCGCGGCAAGGCCAGTTCGCAGCCCTGCCATGTCACCGAGTCTGCAGTACCAACCTCCTATATCCAGTCCAACTTCAACAACGTCTCTGGTAGTTCCCGCTTCCTTACTCACAATGGCGGCTTCACGACCTACTATACGATTCAGTAACGAACTTTTTCCAGCGTTCGGGGCCCCCAGTAGGGATATTGTTATTCCATTTCGTAGCAGCTCTCCGCGAACAGCGTTGGCACTGTGTGCTTGAATCTGCCGTTGCAACCCCTTCACCTGGTCTGTCACTGAAGCGGCCAATTGAGCAGGTGATTCATCGAAATGTTGATCCTCAGAAAAGTCGATGAGAGCTTCTAGCTCTCCACGAGCATAAAGCAATTGTTGCCGCCATGATTCATAGCGTTTGGCGAGACCACTGGTGGTCCCTCGGACGGAGAGCCGACGTTGTTGTTCTGTTGTCGCCGACAACGTATCACCGAGTGCTTCAACTTGGGTGAGATCTAGGCGATCATTCATGAAAGCTCGTCGCGTGAACTCCCCTGGTTCAGCATATCTTATCGTGTGCACTTTTGAGGAAGAGGCACAACAAGGAATGGCAGAGAGGACGGATTTGACAACGGCAGGGCCGCCATGGACGTGTAATTCAAGTACATCTTCACCAGTGACGGAATTGGATGCTGGGAAGTAGATGATCAAAGCGCCAGGATCTAGAGTTGAATCTTTTGTTGGAGGCTTCGAGGGATCATAAATTGTGCGAAGGGTCGCAAATCGAGGTTTAGGAGGTGGCCGATTAGGGCATAAGTTGCGATATATCTAAACAGTATGCTCAGTTCTGGATTCGTTCACTTTTATCTGTACCTTGAAGCTTTTTGTCTTACTTCAGTGCACGCTGGGCCTGATATTCTGATAATGGCAATTGCAGCTTTGCCAGGTGGAGTTGATAATGCATAAATTGTCGAAGCTCCGCCAATAGCAGGAAACCTGCTATCTTCCAGGCTGGGTGCTGCTCGATTCGAGCTCCAACTCAGGCATCTCAGTCCATCTCTCCCGCGAGTGGAGGTTCTGGAAAGCGACCACAGAGCTCCAGTGGTGCATGATCTATGCCGGGCAATAGGAAATGCGCTCTTGAGAGCGTGTCGTAGATATTGAGCTGTTGCATGAGACAATGCTTGCATCGAAGAATTGTTGCTTTCTGAAGCTGCCGTGAACTTCAGTGCTCGGCAGAGCTCTATAGCTGTTCTCAGGAGTTTTGATGCAGCGTATTTCTGGGTATAGGCGATCTCGCCAAGATTTCGCCCACAACTTCTCTGAATTAAGAAAAGTTCGCACGGCAGTAAAATTAATTTGGATATCCATCCTCTGGCGCAAAGTCAAAAGGCTATCTCATTCCACAACAAAGGAGAGGCTGTGAGATTGAAGCTTGAACAAAATAGTCAAGATGGCTTCGGACGAGATTGTTTGGCAAATTATAAACCAGCAATTCTGTGCATTTAAGATAAAGTGGGTCCTTCATTTTCAGTCTATCAAACCAACGAATCACCCCCAGTTATGTTCTTGATCTTCCTTACCATTACTCCAGAATTCACGGTGCTTTCTAACATATACTATTTCTAGGACTACCAAAAACCAGAACTTCTGCCGGAATGAATACAATGTCACTGGTCTCTGCAATCGTCAATCCTGCCCTCTAGCAAATTCTCGATACGCAACTATCCGTTCACACCCTGCCTCTGGAACCCTATATCTCTACATCAAAACTATTGAGCGTGCACATATGCCCTCAAAGCTATGGGAGCGTATCAAGCTATCTCAGAACTACGCCAAAGCCTTGGAGCAGATAGATGAACGACTAATATACTGGCCGAAGTTTCTCATACACAAGTGTAAGCAGCGTCTTACTAGATTAACTCAAGTAGCTATTCGTACTAGGCGGCTATTGAAGGAAGAAGGAAGATTGGGGGAGAAATTAACACCGAAATTGGCTCCCAAGGTTCGGAGAAGAGAAAAGACCAGAGAGCGAAAAGCGGAAGCTGCTGCTAAGGTCGAACGGGCTATTGAGAGAGAACTCATCGAGAGACTAAGGAGTGGGGCGTATGGCGATCGCCCACTGAATGTAGAAGAAGGCGTATGGAAGAAAGTCCTTAGAGGCCTCGAGCGGGGAGGCGAAGGAGCTAGAGACGAGGACCTTGATGAAGGAATTGAGGAGGAAGAAGAGCTGGAAGAAGAGTTGGAAGAGGAAAGTATCGGAGCAGTAGAGTATGTCAGTGGGGATGACGAAGAAACCGATGAAGAACTTCGAGATCTGGAAGATTGGCTCGGTGGAGAAAGTGGAGATGATGATGAAGATGAATACGATGACGAGGAAACTGGAGGCGAGGACGATGAGGGCAGCGAAGAATCAAGTGAGGGCGAAGAAGATGCGACTACACTTAAGAAGGCTATTGCGGGCCTGAAGAGGAAGAGATGTCCTGAACCACAGAAACCGAAGAAGAAGGGTAAGCCCAAAACGATACCCTCAATGGCCTCATACTCTGGCGTGATAGATATTTAACAGCTATTCTAGGCCCTCAAGTTGAGATAGAGTACGAGATGGATGACGATGCGCCTCAGCGCGAAGCTCTCCATGCCTGAACGAAACGTCCTTTGTGCGAGGGGTTGCAGCTGTAGACTGGTGTCCGCGACAATTCGCTATAGCAGCCTTCAAATAATAGTAGACTTAGAATTAGGCAGCGATGTTCTGCGGAATAAAATGGAGAAAATTAGGTTGAGATACAATAAACTGCATTAAATAATCATTACGTTACCGTTATCGTGAAGCGCCGTGCAGTTTTATAGTTTGGCGTATATTAAATTCCGGTGCATTTCGCGTTTTGGAAGCTGTGACCGCCGGATCTTGGCCAAATACCGACGATCCACATTCCCACTTCTTCCCTACAAACACCTCCAAACCACCAGCCGATATTCACCGCAACTGCTCTCATGAGATCACTGCCATTACGGTAGGGGGTCTCAACAGTCTCTAGCTCAATCATTCCACCAAACAATCTGTCGAAAACAGCCAGAAACCGCTTACGGTCCCTCGACGCCATCACAATTCCCTTTCACTAAACCTCGCCTCTATAACCCCCAACTCCACCACTCCTTCTACTACCGCAACTAGAACCACAATGTCCTCCTACCTAACTTCAATCCTCACCACCACGACCTCCCGCTACACCTCCCTGAAAAAATCCCTCCTCCCTAACGAAAACGACGGCGACACCGAAGACGACACCCACATCTCCCGTGTCCTCCGCGCCTACTACGCCGAAAAAGGACGCCCATTCCCTCCCTGGCTTCCTCCTGATCCTAAAGCCCCTCAACCTCCACCCACGCAACCTGCATACCTAAATGTTCAACCCGGTGCTGGCGGAAGAGCGCCCGCTGGAAGTGTCCTTAGTGACATATGGGACCCACAGCCGCAGCCTGGTCCTGGACGCGGGGAGGAGGACCAATTCTCGAATTCGCTCCGACGTGGCCGTCGCGGTGGCGCCGCAGGCATGCAATCCCACGCAGGCGTGACCGCATCCGCACCTCCCGGCCGTCTGGGTGGAAGCGGAGGAGGCGGGTTCGCAGACTCTTACCAACCTGGTGGCGGTAGTAACGCTACGGCGAGACCACTTCCGAGTCAGAGGGCAGGAAGTTATCAAAGCCAGTTCTCGCAGCAGGGTGATCCACCGAGTAGAAGTGGAAGTGGGTCTAGTGCTGCTGGGGGGGCAAGTGCGCAGGAGAGGTTGAAGGCTAGGCTTTGGGGGGGTGCGGGAGCGGGGAGAAGTGCGAGTCCACCTACAGGAGCTACGGCTGGGGGAGCGGGTCCTGGTGGGAGACAGGGCCCGTATGCGCCGCCGCCATCGGCGGGTTCGGCGAGTTCGCAAGGTTCGGCTTATGATAGGGGCGGAGGGGCTAGCAATAATCCCTATACGACACCAAGGGGCGGGACACAAGGAGCGCCAGGAGGGGTCGCGGGATATGGGCGGAGTGGGGATTCAGGAAGAGCGCCATATGTAGGGGCTTCTTCGCCTTGGAGTACTGGGGAAGATGATTACATTAGTGGAGGAAGAGGAGGAGGAGGAGGAGGAGGAGGAGGAATAGGAGGTGGTGGTGGTGGTGGTGGTAATCTATATGAAGGCCAGAGAGGAGGTGGGAGGGAACAACAAGGCAGTGGCGGCAGAGACCTAGGCTCAGGCGGCAGGTTCGGCGGAAGACCGGTAGGATTGCCTAGTGGACCTCGTATGAGATGATAATGTATTCCTGGTTTCTCACTTTTTGCCCTCTTCTTTTCGGTCTTTGATGTAAGGCCCTCATATAGCCTTGGCTTTTGCCTCATCCGCGCGGTATGATACGTATGTGCTCTTAATCCGTCAAATCGTAATTAATAATAGCTTTCGCTTTCTGTGTTTTTCGCTTGCGCGTTGATGTGCTTTAACTCTCAAAGTACACTATAAAGCGGTCTAAAACTATGGTCGAGAAGGCGTATCATAGACAAGAATTTTCACGTCCTAGGGATCGGAGCAGTCAAAGAGCAGTGCACAAATCTTTCCTGCATTTGGGCTCTTGTCTGCGTTGAAACTAGAGTTACATACGGCTACATACATGGAGAAACCTCCTCCACCGAAAAGAAAGTGGTGAAGGGCTTTCAGGCTCAAATCTGATGGGAAAGACACGCATGCGAAGAGATTAAGGATGGCGACAGCACTCGCCTGACGGATGTATGTGGGGGCAAGGAGGACGGACAAGACAGGGACACAACAACTACCGCTCCGCTATGCTTCATATAAAAAGGAAAAACTCTGTCCCATTCATCCAGTCCCGTCCATCACCGTCCCTATCACAGCCCAGCACACCCAGCAAAGGACAGGGGAAAATCACCATTCATAACGGTGCAAATGTGGGATTGACCACGCAGAGAGAAAAGTGATGATAGGGTATTCAAGGTCTTTATGAAAATATTCCGATCTCTGTATCAGAATGAAACAGCAGTGTCCTTTACCACCAGTGCGAAGGAGCATATTAAGGTACTTAGAAGGGAAATGAGGAAGCTAAGAAATTAAAAAAGGGCTATGCACAAGGTAATGTGAGACCATGACAAAGGCGATGACTGAAGACCGAAAATCCCATTTGAGATAAAGGGAATTACTACGTCTCACCCCTCTTCTCGGAACCATCCGGTGAAGGTGGAGAGACTATTGTTGTTGGAGTAGGCAACTTTTCATCATTGCCCTCGGCGAGTGCTGCCTCACCTTCAGCTTCATCCTCTGGGATTAGCTGTTCCGCCTCCTTCATTTCTGCTAGTATGTTCTTCGCCCGCGACGCCGGGTCGTCGCCACCAGCTACACCGGTGCTCCCCTCTTGCCCTCTTCTCCGCCTCCTCGCCCGCCTCTCGTCATCCGCGCTTTCCCGTCTCCGCCTCATGCGTAAGCTGCCATCTGTATCTCCATCGGGTGCATCCGAGCGTAGGCCTTGAAGCATGTTTGCCGCACGATCCGCTACATCTTCTGCCTCTGATGCACCAGGAGGTGGGAAGCTTGGTGTGCTGGACGTTGCGCTATCTGGACTAGCTGCCATGTCTTCCACATCTGGTTTGACATCAGGTAATTCGGGCATTGCCTGGCCCGACGCCACTCGTACTTGATGACGGTCCTTCAGCCTTGCGCGTCTACGGCGGTCACGCTGATCTCGAGCTTGTGGCGCAGCTGCACGGAGCTTCTCAAGAAGAGAATCCATGGCACCTGTGGAGCTGGGCGAGGGCGGTCCAGCGTCGCCTCCTGCAACATTCGCATGGGCAGGGTTGAGATGTTTTCGACGCATCGAGGCCTCGTTCTTTCTCCGCTGTTCCTCCATAGCGATATTTTTCATTTTGGATTTCTGTAGGTGCATTTTGTTAGCAACTCGATTTTCGTATAGAAAAGGACTATCATTACCTTCCATTCCGTCACGAACGCCGCAAGCTTCGTGAAGAATTCTCTTCGGGCATTCTCATCTGTCGCATCTTCACCGTAGAAAACTAAGATGTCATTGTACGTCCGATTCATTTCCTCCAGGTAGAGCTGCATCTGTTCCGCCTTCCTCCTGGCCTCTTTCATTGACCGTTGCACCACTTGGAAGACGCGGTCCTGCGGGTGAAACTTCTTCGGATCACTTAGATTGCCTGAGTCAAGGGAGGATTGAACATTTCGTATATTCTCGATATAGGCCTTCGCATCCAGCTGTAATTGTTCCACGTTGAGTTTCTGCGCCATAACGACTCCAGCGATGTCATCAAGGAATGCCTCCCATTCAGGGTATTGTGTCCGCACGATCCTCTCGACCAGATCAGCGAAGGTGGACTCGTTCTTGTCGTCCTTAACCATGCCGAGGCGAGCAAGTGAACTGAGCTTGAATCCAGTTGCTTGCTTGTTCGCATCGTTCATGAAATTTCCCAAATCAAGAATAAGTCCGAGAACATTGAATAAAGCCACTGAATCTCGAAGTGAATCTGAAACTTTTGCAACTTCCCTTAGCTTATCAGAGATTTCGTCATAATCCGGTTCATAACTCCTAGTCAAAGCCAACGCGCGTATCCTAGATTTCCAGTAGTGATGCAGTTCAAAGGCCGTCTGGAGATAGATTTGATCTTCTCTTGTAAGCTCAGACGGATCCTGTTCTCGACTTGTGTGCGTGGCTTCTGGTCCAGTCCAATCCTTGCTGTACGGCGCCATAAGTTTAGCAACATTTTCAGGGATGTTACAAAGATCATCTCTGTGAAGGAACTCCATTACAACAGCATTGTCAAGTACTTCCTTATCACAGTGTATTATCATCTGCACGATGGCCTCCACAGAATACGAAGAAAACTTCGCGAGACAGATGTCTAAGATGATGTTAGCATCACATGATCCTCAACTACAAACGAAAGGGCCACATACGGAAAGTTTTCATTAGATCGCTCGAAATGATCTGCTTCTTGTCGGTTTTCTTTCCACTGCTCTTGCCAATCTGCTTGATGTCCTTGGCCAAGAACAATTTCTCGACCTCATCCAAAACACCCTTGCGAGAAAGCTCCAGGTATTTCTCCTCTTTAGCCTTATGGGTAGGCGCATGGGCAGCCCAGATTGTCACTTGAGGTGTGTCCACCTTCTCCCAATGTAAAGCCTTTAACTTCTTCTTCGGCCGGACGACAGGCAAGCCAAGAGATGGCGGAGCTGTATACTCAGCTTGAGGCAGGAATCCTCCTTTTCTTGCTCCAGGTAGTGGTGGAGCACCAGGGATCGGAGGTGGAGGTGGTGCCATTGAGCCAAATCCAGGCATCGGTGGGGGAGGCGGAGGAGGCGTGCCGGAAAATCCAGGCATGGGCGGTGGGGGCGGTGGAGGCGGTGGAGGTGGTGGCGGGCCATTTTCGAATCCAGGCAGTGCCACAGGAGGCCCAGTTAAGAACGGAGGCATTGGTGGGGGTGGCGGTGGAGGAGGGCCATTGAATTCAGACTTCCCATCCAGCTTCGGTGGCATCTCGTCCTTTGGTGTCCTGGGCGAGTCAGATTCAACGCTTGGGTGGGTTGGTCCAGTAGTGACCCCGTCGTCTTCGCCGTCCTCATCGTCGCTAGCATCGTATTTCTTGACCTTTGAGGCAATCTCGCCCAGAAGGCCAGTAGCTTGCGCAGCGTTCATCTTCGGCCGCTTCATCTCCACCAGCTTCGGCTTTTCATACAAGACGTATTCCTCATCTTCGCTGACATCTCCGAGGTCTGTCTGACGGTCTTGAGTGCCATCAGCCGGCTTCCGAGCAATCTTTGGAGCCATGTTCTTTCCTCGAGTCACTCCAAGCATGCTATTACTGAAGTTTCTTCTTGTCTTCTCTTCGAATTCTTCTCTCTGGCCTGCTTCCTTATCATCCATCATTTCCCTAAGCTCCCTTAACTTGTCAGAAGGTCCAACTTGTTGGCCCCAGACTCTGCCCTCAAGTTTGAATTGTGTCTTCTGCCTTTCAAGTTGAGTTTCTAGCCGTTCCATCAGCTTATCCCTATCTAGGATACCTTGCATCTGAACCGGGTCGCTGGCACCAAGACCGTCCTTGCCTCCTTTCCTGGCTGTGGACGCAGCGACATCTTGAGCATCTCGGAGCATCAGATACAGTTCTCTAGTTTCTAGCTCGTTTCGCTGAAGCTCCTGGGCCCGCACTCTCTGCAGATCTGCAAGCTCGCCCTTCAGTCCATCGGTTTGGCGTCTCTGAATCTCAATAATAGAAGCTTGCTCTTCTAGCTGACGTTTCAGTTTCGCAACCATGCCATCGGCTCCAAGTTCAACCTGTGCCCTCATCTCATCCCGTTCCGCCATAGCCGACTCGGCAATCTGCCGCGCCTCAATAGCTTCGTCGTGAGCTTGCCGCGCCTCAGAGTCAGTATGCAGCTTGTCCATGAGACTTTGGACTGAGAAATTAAGGGATTGCTTAAGATCCATATCGGGCAGCCTCCGATCCATAGCAACATAGCTAAGCATCGAATCCACGAGCTGGAACATCCGCAGTCTGTCCTCGGCCTCATTATCCCTAATTAGTAGGAGGTGCTGCATGGCTGAGACAAAGTAGTCTTGTGTCCGGCTCCCCTGAACCTTTGACATAATAGCATCTACAATCTGAGCTGGGTCGCTGAGATCTTTTACTTCTCCGTCAATGCTATCCTTAATACTGCTGTTCTCGCGCTCCAGGAGGTCCTCGTAGTCGATTGCCTCGTTTGTCCGGTACCGCTCAATCTGTTTGTCGATGACCTCATACTGAAAGCCCTCCATCTTCGTCAGAATCCGCTTGATACCACATGCTGTAAACTGGGCTCGAATATGGACACGTAATTGCAGATCCTTCTCAGGGGCGTCGATGATCATGTTGATCAGCAGCAGAGACGCAACAGCGTACTCCATAAGGAGATTCTCCATCCCAATACCTCCGCTTCGGAGCTCCTCGCTCGCACCAACAAGACTGCCCATCTTCCCACGACCATCTATAGTCACCTCGACAATCCGCATCCAGGCGTCGAACCTCCCGTTCTCGCCCTGCAAGTTCTTGACATAGTCCATTGCCTGCAGCACTTTGAGGTGCCCTTGTCCATCTGCCCAGTGGCATAGGAAAGTCAACACTTCGCTGACAAGCTTCCTGGTCGTCAAGCGGGGTGATACAAGGGATGATGCGAGGGATACAATAACTTGCTGGTGTGCAAGAGCATCGTCGGCACCATACTTGTTGTTCATCAGTGCTTTGAGACATTTGCAGATATCATACTCGCGGTCCAGGTCTTTGTCGCTGGTAGTGCCGCTGGCCGGTGCGGGTCCCCTAGCCTGTCGTCGGTTGATTTTTGCGAGAACGTTCGTAAGTGCGACCTGTCCTTGTGCTTCTATAAAGGATTTAACCCAGCTGTTACTCAAAGTTAGCGTACCCCTTGAACGCAAAATGTTTGTTAGACACAGCGTCCAGCTAAACAGATGGCCCATGGCTCCTGCAACGAACGGCGTATTCGCACGAGAGTTGGGCGCACATATTTCATACATTTAAAGCAGAAGATTACTTGCAACGGAACTAGAGAGAATGAAAATAGAGATGACGCAGAGGATCAAATTTAGTTATTTTGGGCATGCATGAAAGCGCGGAAACTTAAGAGCAAACTTACCTAATAGGCTGTGTCCTCAAGCTGACACTCAAGCTCTGCAATTGCTTCGACGTTATGCTATCGTCCATAACCTTCCGCACGAACCATTCCGGGCTTCCTTCTTCATCGGCTTTTCCCTGCCCAGAACTGTCGATACCGCCGAAGCCGGTGTACCTAGCATTCTGTCTCCGCTTCTGCTCATTTTGCCACTCCGACAGTCTGTCTTGATAAACCAAGGTCCATTTCTTAGCTGCTGGGTATGCCTGCATCTGTCGGCGGGCTTGTTCAGGAAGGTTGTGCCATCCACGCTTTTGCATGAGATCGAGAAAGGCATTGTCAATTACTTTATCATCAGTAGGTCGAGGTAGGTAAAAGCCATCTGGCGAGAATGACACCGTCGAAGAAAAGCCGGAGGGTTGATGAGTGTGGAAAACGCTGTGATGGGAAGACTGCTGCGACTGGCGCGAAGGATACGGCATTGATGATGATGATAATGATGAGGTATTGTGGTCATTCTCTGGAGGATATACAACCGTTGATTGTGGCGCGATAACTGACGAAAATATGCTTGAGGCGCGTGTCATGGAAGAGTTGGACGAATAGATGCTCGCTTGATCAGAAGAAGCCCTAGGATTGGCCGGAAAGGAGCTACCCGAGCTATAATTCCCATTCGAACCGGCGTAGCTACTTAGGACACTTGGAGCCCTGCCATATTGCTGTAGCATGGTTCCCCTATCGCCTGTCTGACTTGTAACCATAATCGTATTTGACGATCCGGGTGGAGGCCTCGGCCCTGAAGGGTGCCCGCCATTCGTAGAGGCTGAAGGCGTAATTGACGGGTATTGGTGAAAGTCGCGATTTCCCTGATTCAAATGATGTGGCACAGGTTCCCTACGCAGCGGCTTTTGATCCACTCTCGGCAGATAGTCCACAGGTATCGGTGATCTGCTGTCCGTCGACAAGCTCTCGTATGGTATCGACGTGATTACCCCGGCTTGCAAAGCCAGTCCAGTAGTATCTTCAGTAGGTGAGCCGGGTCTAACTGAGCTTATCGATGACCGGTGCCCATGTCGTGAAGACCGCGATCCAGACGCAGTACTAGCAGCACTTGACCCGGGAGGCGTGAGGTGGTCATCGCTGGTGGTTCTCTTCTCGGGCTTTTCCTTGTGTAGCTTTCGACTAAATAAGGACTTGCCGCCTGAGGACTGCCTCGTCTTGCTGTCAGTCGACATCGTGGCTGCTGGCATCTAGCGTCGTTATGAGATTCGTGTACCAAAGAGCAACTCCAAACGACCTCAGTTCAAAATCGTGAATCTTGATGCAGATATCAGCGTGACCGTTTGATTATGTCTAGATTCCAGAGTTGATAAGCCCAATCCAGATCCAGACCAACACCTCAACCCTCCCCCGTACCCACTACCCGTTGGTCCTTCCCGCTTACCTATCGGCCGTTTGTCCGTAAACTAACTCAATATCGCAGTATAGGAAAGGAATACTATTCAATACCACTCGATGTTAGCACCCACATAACCTAGTCTGCACTGTGGGTATCTAAAACGTGCCACACCTCCTGATATAACCGGTTTCAGCAATATACCGCCTCCGATTAGTCCCTGGGGATCCAGCGTGAACGATGGGAGTTACGTCGATGGAGGAGGATCGTTTTCGAAAGTGAGAAACGAAACGGTGTTATGAGGAGGAGGCGCTGAGCGTCGAAATAATTTCTCTAGGCAGTCCAAAGATGGATCGTGTTGTCTCAGTTGCAACGACGAACTGATCCGCCTACACCATCGTGTACCGCCCGACCGAATTTCGCCGACACCACACAAATTTCCAGGACCTTACAGATTACCTGCAGCTGACCGAATAGTGCCTAGCGTAGGGCACCGAATTGGTAAGTGTCCCGCACAATGGACGAGAGGGCAGCTGAAATGTGAATTTGTTGTGTTCACTAGCTAGTTCAGTTGGATATCAGTTCTTTGAGGTTGGATTCGCCCATCGCCCTAAAACACATATCGGGTTGTTCCTACCCCTGAACGACGCAATGCTGTCACGTGCTGATGCCCGCTTGCGGCTGGTTGCGACACCGAGACATTCCATTGGCCAGCCCCATTCCCTTCGGGTTGGACGATCCCTGGTCGCTCATCTTAATGCTGGATATGCATCGGGATTATGATATGATCAACCTCTAGCTAGAGCACTGAGATGCTCTTCATCTCCATTAACCACTGTTATTCATTCAATCTGCGATATATATTTATTGATTACTTAGAAGTGTTTCATACGTGAGTTGGTGAGCAATAGGTTCCGCTCGGGGGTCTCTTCCGAACGAGCCTCAACGCAAAGGTTTCTCTAGGTCTCACATCCACTGCGCGTTCCCTTCCGGCGCATATACCAACATCGGTTTCAGCCTCTTCATCATCGTCAAATTCTGTGTCCTCAACATCCATTGCTTCTCTTGAGATGGGTAACAAGCTTAGCTTCATAAAGGTGCGTCTCTATTCCTAATTGTTCACCACCCACGCAATCAATCACAATACTAACGTAATCTATCGCAGACCATCCTCATCCCAGCCCTCATCTCACTGGCCCTCTACCTCTTGCTCACATATGTCATCCTCCCAATCATCCGTCACCACAGGCAACGCTACGCGCACTACCTCCCAATCTCAACGCCAATAACTGCCTCACTGCGCTCACGGTTTCAGGCCTTTGTTGCGACTCTCATCCTTCCAAGTACTTGGGGCTTTATGCCTTACCACCGTAGTCAGGCTAGCAGATCAGGGTTTTTGAGTGACGGTGATGAGGAGAATGAGAGTCTCTTTGATGACGAGGAAGGTGAGGATATGGTCGGATTCGAGATTGATGCAAGGAGGCGGGAGGCCCTGGGGCGGAGGAGGGGTGGTGGCGGAGCGGACGAGGGAGTAGTCAGACTGAGTCGGGATCTGGAGGAGGGGTTTCGAGATGATAGTAGCGACGAGGAAGGAGCGAGTGCACCTGTGGCGGCGGGTTCCTGGAGGGGAGGGAGGTCATAACATGGTGACTCCGTCTTACGACTCTACGCCATCGATGAAAGGAGGCACCTTTCGATTCATTGGAACTGAAGTAACCCAAAAAGGCGTTTTGGGTGGAGTACTTGGGCATATAAACCTGTGCATTTTTGTTGGATTTAATATAACAATTTCTGCTGTGGATATACTCCACAACATGCTCTCTCATCTTCCATACGTTCAAATCTCATCGAATGATCATTACGTATACATTGTGGCGCCAGAATGCGATGCAACGCTCCGTTATGCAAATACAGTTTTGCCCGTTACCCGGAACGAAACAAAGTGTCCAGCAGAAGCCGCAAACACCATTAGTGCTTAGGCCAGGGATGAGGTCCAGCCAAGGCCAAAAATCGGAAAAATTCTTATCAACGACCCCCCCGCCACCGTTCCCAGAAGCGCCAGCCTGTCGAACCTTTGCTGACACCAACTCCTCCCCTTGCGCTATCCCTTCTCCTCATCCTCCAGAAGTACGCGGGTATCCCAGCGGCAATAAAAGCTGCCACGATCAATGTCTGTAAAGGCTCTGCGAAGATACCTCGGCTGACCAGAAACAGGCTAACACAGCAGAAGATGATCGGAGTGGTGATCCATGTTCGATATGGTCGCTCCAGGTGCGGCTCTCTGACACGCAGCACAATAAGTCCCAATACCGTCAGGAAGTAAAAGGTATAGCCAGCAACGCCATAGAAGGTCAGAAGCGTACTGAATTCGCCGACTATGATGTAGCCGGCAGTCAAAGTGCTATTAAGAATCATAGCGTAGATGGGCGTGAATCCCAATCCGCTCTCGTCATCACCCAGGAGGCGAGAAAGGCGATTTGCAGCCCATGACCGTGTGCGCAGTCGGCCACTAGAACTCTCGCTACTAAATCCAATGCGAGCAAAGATGGAAGGTATATAGCCTTCTTTCCCCGCGGCATACACAAGACGGCCACTAGTAAACGTTGTGGCGTTGAGGGCTCCGAAACAGCTCAGGGCAACTGCAAGAGCAAGGACCAATGCGCCGATATGACCAAACACCTTAAAGCCAAACTGAACAGCGACAGTATTCGATCCAGCAAGCACACCGAGAGGAAGGACAAAAAAGTAAGCCACGTTAGCAAGTACATAAGAGAGGATAACCAGGGGCATAGCGGTATGGATGACCAGTGGGAGATCGCGACGCGGATTGCGCATTTCGCCAACAACGAAATTCACCTGAGAAATGATTAGCACGTGAGGTATAAAGGGGACAGATTAACGTACGTTGTCCCATCCGTCAAAGGCCCAAAGACCACCATACATCGCAACGGCCCATGATCCAACGTTCTTACTTGTTCCATCAAACCATCCTTTATCTTTCCAATCTCGATTTGCCTCTCCTTTCCAAGTGAAGCCCGTAACTGCAACTACAATCCCAGTTACTGTGATCGCCAACAGCGCCACAAACTTGAACACCATGAGCAGATCCCCCATCCTTGTCCCTAGCTTTGTGGATAAACAGTTCATCAGTGTTACAAAGAATAATCCCCCTAACGCAACACCTTTATTCAGAAACGCCCGGATGTATAGCTCATTCTCCAACTCCGAGCCTGCGATAGCATTCACAATATATTCGCCAAAAATGATCGATATAATGGCAGCTGAGCCGGGTTTTAGAACGAACACAGCACACCATGTATACAGAAATCCCGCCAGTTCGCCGAAGATCTTCGACAGGTAAACCTGCGCTCCGCCATTCAATGGAATCGCACCGCCTAGCTCAGCATAGCTCGCCGCACCCGTCCATGTCAACAGACCAGCGACAACCCACACAATGATCGACGCCCCGGGCGACCCAGCATTGGTGTTAACCTGACTTGGCGATGCGAAGATTCCCGAGCCTATGATCAACCCAACGACAAGAGAAAGCCCGTTAAGGTAGGTGAGCGACTTGCGCTTCTCTAACGAACCACCGCCGAGGCCACTTGAAGCATCTAAAGAGGCTCTAGTAATGGCGCCTACCGGAGCATATCCACTGCCAGCTGTTGAAGTAAGAGGGTATAGATTGGAGGCGAAGTCAAAGGCAGAGGAGACAGAGTACGACCGTATTCGATTTGTGGGGCGGGTGCCTGGGTTTGACGGATCTAGGGGATCCTCGTTCTCAAAAGATAGCCTCCGAGAAGATGATATGCCGGAAATAGAAGAGGAAACAGAAGAACGTCGTGACCCGGGGGTGGACGAGGAGGCAAGGGACGCAAGTTCGAGGGAGTCGCGGGGCGGGTTGGCATAGCCCATGCGGGACATGGTCACCAATTGTACGGAGTGATGGCCACGACAAAATCTTCAGTCGATATATCTCATGCTGTCATCCGAGCCGTCGTATGTTGCAGCCGTTAAAGGAGTTGTGCCTATACGGGCGAGCAACGAGGTAAATTAAAACTAGAACCGTTAGCCGTTGAAGCAATTTAGAAAACGGTTAGCGCCATCGACAAACCGGGGGTCCTAAATCCTAGCGTAAGCGAGTCCGACCCTGACAACATTTTACCTCCACGTCTCGCGAGGTACATGGTGTGTCCAACACATCAACGACAAGCGATTCCAGTGATGTTCCACCATGCATGACTGTGGGAATGACGAGGAGGGCCAATCTAGCAGCTTTGGGCCTGAGATGGGCTCGCAGCCCTTCCAGAGGTGGTTCTCAGCGACTCTTCGTCCGCCCTGCGTCTACAAGCACCCTCCCACGGCTTGATTTGCAAGGAATTGACAGAAAATGGCAGCGGCGATGGGAAACAAGTAGGCCCAAGGGGTCATCGTCAGCCCACCCACAAACGGACCAGCCAAAAGCCTTCGTCCTACCGATGTTTCCATACCCGTCGGGGACACTTCATATGGGTCATCTCCGAGTATATACGATTGCGGACGTTCTCGCTCGGTTCAAGCATATGCAAGGACATAATGTAATACACCCTATGGCCTGGGATGCATTCGGGTTACCTGCAGAAAATGCAGCAATTGAAAGAGGAGTTCACCCCGAGACATGGACGAAGGAAAATATCGTAAAGATGAGGGAACAATTGATGGCGATGAATGGTAGCTGGGACTGGAGTCGAGTATGTAAGACTATACAAGATATATTGTATCATCTAGAAGATACCGTGGCTTGGCCGTTACTATCACACAGTGTGCTCAGCAGCTGTTCAACACTAACTCTATTATACTTGAGACTAATGATTGGCTTTTGCAACTAGGAATTCATGACTTGTGATCCCAACTTTTACAAACACACACAGCGAATCTTTCTTCTCTTACATGAGCATGAACTTGCCTACCAAGCTGAATCTCTGGTGAACTATGACCCGGTAGACAAGACTGTCCTCGCGAATGAACAAGTCAGATACCCGTGAAAGTCCTTTTAATTTAGCTTGATACTAACTTATCCAGGTTGATTCCAATGGCTGCTCATGGCGGTCGGGTGTGAAGGTGGAGAAAAAACGCCTGAAGCAGTGGTTCCTCCGAATTACCGCCTTTAAGGAAGCTCTCCTAGAAGATCTAGACTTGCTGACAAAGAATGGCTGGTGGCCAGAAAATGTTGTGTCGATGCAAAAGAACTGGCTAGGGAAGTCCAAAGGCGCTCGCGTACGCTTTGGAATCAGTACAGAAGAAACAAATAGCCGACTGAGCACTTCCGAGGTAATGGTGTTTACAACCAGACCGGACACCTTGTTTGGCGTCCAGTACCTTGCTCTCGGTATTGATCATCCTCTTGTCGTAAAACAAGCAGAAAGTTCAACTGAATTGCAGGCATTCCTGGCTGCTGCACATTCACTTCCTCCAGATACAAAAGCTGGGTACCTATTAGGGGGGCTTCGAGCGATCAATCCGTTGAACTACTTAGATAATATACCGGACGCAGTTAAGGAGCCTCTTCCGGTTTTTGTAGCCCCTTACGTTCTCGGCGAATACGGATACGGCGCAGTTATGGGGGTTCCTGGCCACGATTCCCGCGACCACGCTTTCTGGAAAGAAAACTGTGGAACAGGCCAGGTTAGGAAGGTTATTTCTAGATCTCATTCTACTAAAGATCCTATGGGCGACGGTTATTTCACCGAGCGGGGCGTTCTCACCTCTCTATGTGGAAACTTCGCAGGTCTCACATCTTCAGAAGCGTCTGAGGAGCTTATCGAGCAACTACATGACGTCGATAATGACCTTGGCCAATCTGTGGAAAGTTGGAAGATACGAGACTGGCTTATCAGCCGTCAGAGATACTGGGGTACGCCCATCCCCATAGTCCACTGTGAAGGCTGTGGAGCTGTGCCTGTTAAGGAGGAACAACTTCCTGTGGAACTACCGAAATTGGACGGAGCATCGTTTCGAGGGAAGGGAGGAAATCCTCTCGAAAGCGTTTCTGAATGGGTAAACACGAAGTGTCCCAGGTAAATAGCTCTCCCCATTTTCGATTATATACTCGAGAATGAAGCCTGGACACCAATCACGGGAAATGTTACTTTTGAAGCTCAGTACGACAGGCTAATATTATGACAGCTGCGGAAGCGCCGCAAAGAGAGACACAGATACGATGGACACTTTTGTTGACTCTTCTTGGTATTTCACTCGGTTTCTAGATCCACACAATGCCACAGCGTAAGTTTAACATATCCGAAGCCCTAGCGTTTTCCCAAAATTAACACGCACACCTGCCAGCCCATTCTCCCCAGAAACTGCCGACGCCGCTCTTCCAGTTGACATCTACATTGGTGGTGTCGAACACGCTATACTCCACCTACTTTATGCCCGCTTCATCTCAAAGTTTCTCGCCACAACTCCAATATGGCCTTCTGGCGGCGGTCCACTCAACAAAGGCGAACCCTTCAAACAATTAATCAGCCAAGGCATGGTCCATGGAAAAACCTACTCTGATCCAACCACGGGCCGCTTTCTTAAACCCTCCGAAATCGACCTCTACGACCGTGCAAACCCAAAAGTCATTCTGCCAAACGGCAACCGCGTTCCAGCCGATGTCTCCTACGAGAAAATGTCAAAAAGCAAATACAACGGCGTAGACCCAGAGGTATGTATCTCGAAATATGGCGCCGATGCGACACGAGCGCACATTTTATTCAGTGCACCTGTCAGCGAAATTCTCGAGTGGGATGAGGCCCGAATCGTTGGAATCCAGCGTTGGTTCGGCAAAGTCTGGAGGGCTGTTCTCGAAATTAAAGGACGGTTTCACAATCCACAAGATGAAACTTTGGCCGCCAAGATCCAAAACAACAACCTTGCGCCGATTTCGTCTGTAGCGAAATCAGCAGCGACGATTGCAACAACAAAAAATGACCCCGCAACCCCGCCACGAGCGATAACAATAGATGCTACAGTCTCCAAACCCCCTCATACCTACCCCTCTTTCACCCCGGCCGATGCCCGTCTCTGGTCAACAGTTCAGCACACGATCCGCGATGTCACCGATAGCCTTAACTCTGCCTATGAGCTGAACACTGTCGTATCGTCCCTGATGGAACTGACCAACCTCCTCCATTCTACAGCCGTCCCCAATGCCAAACATACTGAGCCCGAAACTCCCAAACCGACATTAACAACCCAATACCACGCTCTATCAACTCTCCTCCGTCTCCTTGCCCCGATTGCTCCCGCTTTTGCTTCAGAAGCATGGGAAATCTTACACACCCACGCACATCGCAAGGATAAGCACGATATCTTCTCCACGCCCTACCCAACGCCTGACGAGCATATGCCCCGTACAGCTGGAGATGAAGCTCTAACTTGTGCAGTCCAAATCAATGGAAAGCTAAAATTTGCGAAGACTCTTGACCCAGGACCACCAGCGGAGTTGCGGGTGGAGGGTAACGAGGAGGACTTGCGTGGTTGGCTGATAGAGCACTTAGTAGAGGGGGAAGAGGGGAAGAAGTGGCTTGTTGAGCGGTTTGATGCAGCCAGTGCGAAAAAGTGTTTTGTGGTTAATGGGGGGAAGGTTGTAAATTTTGTATTCTAAGCGGGTCCTAGCAAGAGATCCCTCGTGTACTATAAGAACCTGTATTATATCTGCACATAGAGGTACAAGGCTAATTCGACTCAAATTTGGTTCACTTTCACCCTGCACATAGACCAGATCCATTTGATATGATACGAATTCCCATTCCTGCGTACAGCATAGTACTCTACATAATGCGGACAGTCCAAAACAGCAATCGAGACGATTCGTCTGGGGTTGCGGACGTGCTAAAAACAAGGGGCAGGACAGTTTCCTTCCGCCTACCACGAGCCCTATACATTGGTCTATTTCTCCTTCCGTCGGCATATAGACCGGAGCCCGTTGGGGCAGGCACAAACGAAATGTCGACGGGAGTAACGCGGACATTGGGAATATGAAAATAAAATAAAAAGGGTTGGGGCGCTGCGTTAACTGACCGTTCTCCTTCTGTTAAAAGCCAGGAGGACCGTAGCCAGCACAACGTAAAAAGTAGCAGCTAGGCCGCCAGAAGAAGCGAAAATATAGTGCGATAATGCATCAAGCACCGTCTATAGAACACAAAATGACTAAATACGCCTTACTCATTAGCAAACTTGATCAGATCCATGTTCCACCAGGGCTGGCAGCTTGGTAGACCCGAGGACTGAGGGTCGCGGGGGATAACGTTGGAGGGTTAAGTTGCAAGCCGCTCATGCCTCTCTCCCTTGGAGTCGGCGGCAGAGTCTTCATGCGTCCTCCGAGTCTAGTGTCTCTTATTCTCTCCGGAGGACGTAAGGGCGGCCGAGCAATCTCATCGCTATCGCGAGCAACGCCCATTGCGATTGCATTGGAGATGCGCAGCCCGATCTGTACGGTTGCAGAGCTCACCATGGAAGATTCGCGACGATGGTGTCTAAGGTAGTCAGGTCGAGGTGGCTGAAACCACATATTGATATTGACGTTGTCGCTGTTATCCCCAGGGCGAAGCGATGCCTCATAGACGGACGAGGCAGCGCGGGGAGGTTTTGAGACGTATCGCGATGCTGGTGACGTGAAGCCAGACAATTCACGAGTCTTCCGAGGGAAGAGGGAGTAATTTGGTTTGCGAGTAAGGCCAGATTCCGTAGTTTCGGGTCTATCTGGAGACCGCGGTGACAGGGGCAGCTTGAATGAGCGGAGACTGATTTTTGACGGAGACTTTGGAAGCTTTTGGGAATAAAGCAGAGGAGGCTTCTCGAGTCTGCTCGAGCAGCTCCCTACTGAGTCGGTCCGCCCCAAAATTGGGGCCTCCATCGGGCTGCCCGCTACATTTAGGTCGTTGGGGCCAAATATTGTGAGACGTTTCTTCGACGACCACGGCGTAAGAGCTGGTTTGATGGCCGTATTTCTGGCGTTTGCCCGAAGAAATACGTGCAAGGCGCTCAAAGTCAGGCCCCATAGGTTGAGAGCAATAGTAGCCATCAAGGTTATTGCACCGGTGAGATCAGTTTCCTGCCGCCTGAGTCGTTGAATAAAGTATGGCAAAGAAAAGGCCTACCAATAAAGTTAGCATATTCTTCTAGCTGACGCCGGTCTTCTAGACTTACCATAACCACAACAGCAAGCAAAAGATAGTAAACCATCCTGCTAGCGGCGATACGCTCATCTCTACAAATCTTTACATTCCGCGCGAGTTGAATGCTAATGATAATGGCGCATAGTGAGATCACACCCATCACGGACGAAATGGTAACGACTCCAGAAAATCCATATTTACGGACATAGAACATCAGACTAGCGACACATTTGTCTTTGGCAGGATGGATTTTGGTGGGTATCCAGGCAAGAGTAACCAGAGTCGCCACCACGGTCAGTGAAATCAGGAGATGGTAATTACCACGAGGCGGAAATCTCGGGTTTCTTAACGCGCGAACGGCTGTCTCGAGAGCAAAGACCTGGATAGTGATCGGGACTATCCATAGAGCTATTGACGGCAAGATTAGCTTCTTCGTGACGCCCTCGTCCCGGCATCTCTGATCGTGCCAACGTACCTATCCAGACGTACATCGCTATTCGTGTACAGCCCTCGACACGCAAGTTCGACATTCCCATAGATTCCACTCCCGCGAACACGAGCCCTTGTATAACAATCGCAATCGAAACGATGAGCGGGAAAACCTCTGCGGGATGGATAGACCACAGGAAGGCCAGTTTCCTCTTACTGTTTCTCATGTCAGCGCCAATCAATCGATGATGCCAAGGGATCAGACATACCGCTTCTCAAAACCTATGTCGTGAGATCTATGGGCTCTCCATGTGTCGTAAAGAATACCTGTTATGGTCATGAGGGATGCGAGTATGTTAAAGGCAGTCAGAACAACGGTCGACGTCGCTAGAGATTTCCTTTGATTAAACACCAGCATCTCCACAACCTGCTCCGTTGCATTGGTCATCTGCAATGCTGCCGTAATTTGCTCGATGGTCTCATCGCCCCGGCCGACTAAAGAAGGTATTAACTGCATCATGGCCATGTTTGCCTTGGACCAGTCGAATAAGAATAAGGATATGAATCAAATGCTCTTCTTCCAGAGAATATGCCAGTGAGTGTTGAATGAATAGAATACAATGTTACGATGACAACGACGACCGAGCTCGACAATCAAAGTCGCGATGTATAGCTGACGGTGATATCCTAACGAATGGACGAAAGAACAAACTCGATCATCTTCCACGGTGACGAAAACCTGTACCAGCAGTGGCGAGAAGGAAAGGAAGGGCGCCGGGCTCGATTTTCCTCACAGGCGCATGGGAATGCATGAAGTATAAGAGAACAGGGCAATGCCCAAACTGGAACCCGGGCGAACCCTGTACAAAGCGTGGCAAGACAAGATGTCACTAATTGGGGAAAAGCCGCCAGGATGTGAGGTAATAATAGCGAGTGTGCCGTTGTAGCTTTCTTCTGCGAGGGGAGCCCACAGACCTGAAGCGAGGGGATTGATGGAGGGGGTCGAGTAGAGTACGGTCAATTAGGAGGGGTGGAGGGGGGGGCGGGCGGTAGCTCTTGGGCAACGCAGTTTCACGGAGCAACGATCCAACCAGCCCAGGACATCGACTAGGGACCACATACCGATCAACCTTGCCCAGCGACGCCCGAGATAGACAATGACTCCATTTTCGCGAGCTTAACCCAGAACTAGGTCTCTGGGCACATTTCCCATAGCGCGCTAGCTTCGTCATTCGTTCGTGTGCAGTGTCTTGGATCGCAGCTCGCAGCGAATAATTCAATCAAGTTGAGGGACGGGCGCGGTTGTTGGTTCATGCGGACTACGACGGATCACGACGGACCGCGAAAGGCACTGCGGAGGATAGACGGATTTGGACGGATTCATCGTGCTGGTGTCGGGTCTCGCTTCCCGAAATTCTTGCCCATCGTTCTTTTGTGACAAGCATTGAAACTCGGGACTGTTCCAGGTGCGCTTGACGTTTGGGAAGCGCCACCATCTGGCCCGTGCCATGCCAACCTTGCAGCTGATCCCCGTCTTAGTTCAAACGACTGTTTTCATGCGCCGACGTTCAGTGTGTCAACGAGGACAAACTGGCGCGCAAGAGTAAACACAAATACGAGCACGCAAACTCTCACATCTGAGCGCCGAGACTTCTTGAGGCGACTGAGGTCATTTTCTGCTCTTCTGCGCCACGAAAGAAATAGGGTTCACAAATTGCACATGGGCGTTCGTTAAAGCAGAAAGCAGAGCGTTCGTCTGAAGCTCTCGGGAAATGATCCAGATAGAAGTCCGTCATGCCGGAGCGATCATGTACACTACTCCATACAACGCATCTTCTTCGTTAGTCCCCTGCCCTCGCCTCTTTCCAAAGGCCTGTCGTATGTAGTAGGTAGCACAAGATGCCCGCCCAGTCCAAACGTTGGTGGCTAAGATTGCATGCCGAAACTAGGCACACAACAGTTTCTCCACTGGAGCGCAGCTCCGAGTGTGCGCGTCCGTCTTCTGCGCCTATGTCTGTAGGGTTATCACACGGCCCTCCGGTGGTGCAGTGTATATGGTGCACGCTCAAAGCCCTTGAAACGGGTCACAGAGGTGCTGGTCCGGGCGCGGTCGAGTATTCTTCAGTGGATAGCAGAGCACCGCTTTGTTCTCGCGCCATCACGCACGCCATCCTTAGCTGGGACAGGCAGAATCGCCATGGTGTTGCGGAAGGAGAAAAAAATTGGCCGAGGCGAGGCGCTGCTTCAGCGTCGTCTCACCTTTGTTCTGCCCTCTTTGAAACTTTCCTACTAGCTATGCGTGGTCCTTAATAAAATTACCTATACCTCCGGCTTGCAGTCCTGAGTCTGACTCGTCGATTTGTCTGAATTGCAGCTTACCATGTCGACTTGAATAATGGTCGATCCTCTACGGTTTAGCGCATCCTGACTATCACGGCCAGATTTGCATTATCTAGGGAAATAGGATTATTTCTAGGACTTAACAGCAAGATCCACATCTGTAGAAACACCGTTCGGTGAGATGACTACTATCTTGGTCGCCAATCAAAGGATTTGCCAAACATCAGACGATGATCTCAAAGCCCTGCAGTTTTCTATATGCTGAAAAGCAAAAATACTGTAAAGCAATTCATCACAGGCGGGACCAGTTTTTAGAGTTGATTAATTCCTGAGCCAGCCATCTATTCGATCGCGTGGTGATAGATTGTTTAATCTAACAATCAACTATGACTCTTAGACTCACGTCCATGCATGAGAAATTATCGACCAAAGGTCCCTCCTTATCTCCTCCCGCGGTTTTCCTCGTGACGCTCCAAAAGGCGAAGTTTGTAGGCTTTGCATTTGCCAACCAATTTCCCTCTTTCCCCGCCTTCCGATTAACGAAACTCAAAGCTTCCCCGAATAACCACTCTCAGTCGGAAATTGCGAGAATGCTAGTCGTAAGGCCCGTTTAAGCTTGATCGGCCGAGGTAGAGCTCTCAATAGCCTTTTCTCGTTCGTCTTGGATGATGATAAAATTGAAGGAGGATCTACTGAGGCCCCACTCTGACCAGCCCGCCATGTACCCGGGAGGCGTATACTCTAAGTGTACACTGCCAGTCGATCTTTGAAGATTAGTGCGAGACGACGAAAGCTTCGTTGGAGATTAAACTATCCTGCAGTAGTTGGGACGACCTAACGCACTGCCCAATCATCTTCTGTCTGTCGCCCAGAAGTTGGATGGAGATAGTCACTCTAATCTCAGAGACCTTAAGCCGGTTGGACCCTAGCGGAATTATGTGCGAACATCTAGCGCGTTGCCTACGACGGCCTCAGAATATGGGTATCACCCTAGGCCACGAGAAAACCACCCAAAGCGACAAGCTAGACCAGGCGCAAATCTAGCCGGAATTTTCACAATAAGATCATTGTTCATATCTTCCTGGAGATTTTATTTACATTAAGTGGCCTAAGGTATTGGTTGTTCAAGAGAGAATGCTGTATGCTGTTTGCGGCTCAGTCAGCTGGCAGTCTTTGTTGCTTGAGAGACAACAAAGCGATGCCTTTCTTTATTCAAATTATGGGCTTAACGAACAAACATGTTCGTTTGCTTCTTTTCGCCTTCTTTCTCGTTGAACTACCTTGGGTTTAACAATAGTCCGCATCTCTTGATAGAGAACGGCTATTTTTCTCTAATTATTCCACCAAGACTGTTGAGGACGCCGTCTACTTCAACCAGTCGACATAGTTGGAGGAGGCCCTGTTTTGATCTACTTGTCTTGAGCTCTGAATAAAGACGGAGATCATGAAAGAACTAAGAAATCGGCAGCTGTCGAGTCTGCTGGAGGATGAATCACTCCGAGACAGCTTCTCCACCAACAACTATCTCACTATCTCAGGGCTCACCCAAGAGAAATCACCCCTCCAATCCCCAGTACCTGCACAGCTCAACGCAAGTCACACAGAAGGTGATCTTGATGCTTTGGAGCAAATTGCCTTTAAGGAAGAGGGCATTTCAAATAAAGAGATGATCATATTCCGTTGAAGACCTATCTTCCCTTGGATGTCTCCCTTTGAATGTTCGTCATTGAAATACCAAAATTCCCGCTTTAATCATAAGGCTGCAAACATCTGCCTGCTGAGCAGAATTAACTCTAACAAATCGATTTTACTGATTTGATACTTTCTGCTGCATAAAAAGAAAGCGGAAGCATATGAAAAGATAGTCGACATTGCTTCAAATAGAATCCCTCCATACTCCGGTTTTTCCGCAATAGTTGGCCGGCGCATTCGAGCTATTCAGCTCAGTTTCCAGCATTACCATTGTTTCAGTCGGGATTTCCAAGTCAAAACACTCATTCCGCTTCTCACGGATAGTAACGAAAAGGTAGCTACTTAACCAGTTATATAAATACCAAGCAACCTAATTAGGAAACAACTAACCACTAAAAACTCTATAGCCTATAAGATCTTGAACTGTTGAACGTAAATGGAGAATTAAGGAAGTTAAAAGATACTTGGCAGCTAGAGGACATATTAACTAAGTATAGTAGACAACTTAAGTATAGACAGAGAATTATAAGTTACAATAACTTAAATTTCATTACTAGGCTTAATACGAATTATGTTATAAGTTACGTCAAAAGATGTATATATCAAGTGATATAAATCTATAATATAAAGCTCTAAAGGCTGGAATTATAGCTTGGCAGTAATATACTATCATGCTATATATAGTTAGTATGTCAAGAGACATAATTTCCTTTCTATAATGTATACATAAAAGACTGCTTTTGGGGAAAGTAACAATTAGTTTTACAATTAGTTTTACTATTAAAATTTCATCCTATTGTATAAAGTAATACAAAGCATTATATCTTTATTACTTTAGCCTTAAGAGCTTCATGACATTACTGTGACTGCACTTAGTATTCAGCCTGACATTATTTATACTGTTTTAACAATCTAGAGAATTTGACTTTAGAGCAAGTTTTAATAAAGTTACCCATTAGTAGGTATCTAAGAAACTAGTAAAGAGGTAGCTATAAATACTATGTTGAAATCTTAGGGAAAGTGTCATGAACATCTCAAGCCTTATCAGGAATGCCACAGATATAAGAATAGCACTATTATTATTGGATCAGATTATGGTTATATAGAGTTAAAGACAGCATATACGGCTTGGCAAGAATAAACTAAATATGAGAATAGACAGTACTTGCTGGAGGTAAGTAGAGGCTAAAGCAGAGGTCACATAATCAGCACTCTTAACACTAAGAGTGTAACCTGCAGCAAACTCAATAAATCATTTATACCCTAGTCAAGGCAACAATTTCAACTAGTTATATGACTGCTAAATAGTCCAGCCAAGAAGCAATTGACTAACAAGAACTTTCACAACTTATAAACATGGAACTATTAAACGTGGAGATAGAACCAAGAAAGCTGAGAGATACTTAGTAGCTAAAAGATATGTCAACTAGGTATAGTAAATAACTCAAGTATGGATAGAGAGTTATAAGTTATAACAACTCAGGTTTCATTATTAGACTCAACATAAGTTATGTTGTAAGTCATACTGAAAAGAGTACATATCAAATAGTATAAGTTACTTGTTGGCAAGCAACCAAGAGATCAATGAAAAGATAGCTATAAATACTATAATAAGATCTTAGAGAAAGTATTTTTTCTTTTCTCTTCGCTGAATATCTTGTTAATTTAGCAATAAAGCTTCGTATCAAGAATAATTACTTAAAGATATCTTTTGATATAGTTACAGTAGGACTGTTTCGCTATCTCAGTATATAGAACCAATATAACTGTCCTACAGTCATTTTAAGAATGCCTCGCCATGTACCCGAATACTTAAACAAACTGAAAGAAAAGACTCTATCAAAATCAGATCGTCACAAAAGGTATCTTTTCTTCCCTTTTCACTAAATATTTTATTAGTTTAACAATTAAGCTTTATACTAAGAATCATTGCCTAAGATATCATTTAATATAATTAAAGTAAAACTATTTCACTATCTTAGTATACAGAACCAACATAATTATTCTATAATTATTCTATGAACTTCTTACTATATACTTAAATATCTAAGATAAACTAGAAGATGTGATCTTATCGAAATTGAATCATCATACTTAACTATATGCTATATCTAATAAAGCTTTATTTGTAATTCAATTCAATAGTTTTTATATTACTTCTATATTCATAACATCTTATGGCTTAAAGCTTAAAATGTGTAATAATCTGACTTCAATAGGGTCTTGTCTCCTAGTTTATCTTAGCGTTCAGGTACACAGCGTGGTGTTTTGAGGATGACTGTAGGATAAGTATATTAGTCCCATATACTGAGATAGCGAAACAGTTCTGCTACAACTATATCAAAAGATATCCTTAGGCAATAATTCTTAGTACAAAGCTTAGATTGCTAAACTAACAAGACTTTCAGTGAAGAGGAAAGGAAAGACGCTTTCCCTAAGATTTTGTCACGGACACCCCAAGCTTTATCAGGAATGCTATGGACACAGGAGTAGTGCTAGAATCATTGGAACAAATCACAAGCCTATAGGACACAAACAACTCAAACATCTCAGCAAAGATAAACTGAATACAAGAATAGATAATACTTGCCGTGAAGGAGTGAGGACTAAAGCCAGGCTCGCACTGAGAGCGTAACCTACGGCAAGCCAATAAATCACCCACATTCCAGTCAAGGTAACAACCTCAGCCAACCACATAACTGCCAAGGGACCTAGCCAGGAAGCGACCAACCAACAGAAATCACTATGACTTACGAGCAAGAAACCGTTGATTGTGAGTGAAGAACCAAGAGAGCTGAAAAATACTTAGCAGCTGAAAGACATGTCAGCTAGGTATAGTAAACAGCTCACGTATGAATAGAGAGTCATGAGTCATAACAACTCATGTTTCATTATTGAACTTGGCGTGAGTCAAGTGCGACTCACACCAAGGGAAAAACATCTCAAATTGTATAAGTTGCCCATTGGCAAGTGGCCAAGAGATCAGTGAAGAGGAAACTATAAATATAGTATTAGAATCTCAAGGAAAGTATCTTTCCTTTCCTCTTCACTGAAAGTTTTGTTAGTTTAGCAATATAAGCTTTGTACTAAGAATCATCACCCAAAGATATCCTTTAATATAGTTACAGCAGAACTGTTTTGTTATCTCAGTATACGGGACTAACATACCTGTTCCATGGTTACCCTAAGAATGCTATGCTATATACCTGAACACTGAGATAAACTAGAAGATGAGATCTCATCAGAGTCAGATCATTATAGATTCTAACTCTATATTTATAGCTATCTCTTCACTGATCTCTTGGCCATCTGCCAACAGGCAACTCATATCACTTGAGGTATTTCTTCCTCAGCATGACTTATACCTGACTCACGCTGAGTTCACTAATAAAATCTGAATCGTCATGACTCATAACTCTCCATCCATTCCTAAACTGCCTACTACATCCAGCTGACATGTTTTTCAGCTGCCAAGTATTCTTCAGCTCTCTTGGTTCTTCACCCATGACCAATGTTTTCTTATCCATAGGTCGTAGTAGTTCTTGTTGGCTGATCGTTTCCTGGCTAGACCACTTGGCAGTCGTATGGCTGGCTGAGGTCACTGCCTTGACTAAAGTACAGGTGATTTATTAGCTTGCCGCAGGTTACGCTGATTGCGCGAGCCTCACTTTAGCCCTCACTTCTCTACGGTAAGTACCGTCTATCCTTATATTCAGTTCATTCTTGCCGAACCGTTCGAGCCATCCATATTCTATAGGTTTACAATTTGGTCCAATAGTTCTAGCGCCACTCTCGTGTTTGTGGCATTCTTGGTAAGGCTCGAAATGTCTGTGACAAAATGTCTATAATAATATAGTACTTAAAGTAGTAAAATACAGGCTATTAAATCCATATACAATAGACTATACATAGTAACTAAAAAATATAAGATAAAATCTTAGTTAAGTATCATAAATATCTTAGGTCTTAAGTTACAAAATACTATAAATATAAGAATAGCATAGAAACTATTAAATCAGATCATGAAGAAGGTATTATTAGGTATAATATATACTATAATATAATAAAAGTATTTAGAAATAAAGAAAATTTAGTATTTTGTATAGCTTTTTTTTGCTTTAATGATTACATTTACTTTTTGAAGCATGTTAGCAATAAGAGAAAAGAAAAATTCTTCTTATAGAAATTTCTACACTTCAATAACTGCTTCTATAATCATATTTTTTATTTTTTTCTACTTTAATTGTCATAGTTTGAAACTTTGGGTAATTTTTAAAAATTAAGCTCTTCAATTTCTTTTATACTATTTCAATATGATTTAAATCTGGTAAATATAGTAGCTAATCTATCATAGTATAACCTTTAGATTTTAAGTACTCAATTATAATTCTTATTGTATATATTCTTGCGTTATCTTGCATAAATACTTATGCAGGAAAATTATCAAGCATTTCCAGAAATAATTTTTGATAAATATCTTCCAAGATAATTAAATCTGTAATACTTCTTTTATCAGTCTGTTTCTTATCTAGCTCTAAAACCGTAAGACCATCTTACTGTTTACCTGCATAATAATCCCAAAACATTATTGAAGTGCATATGTCTTACACAATCTGTTTAATGCAATCTTGATCCCATTTTTCTTATAGTATATAGAAAATCTAAACATTATCTTTCCCATTTTACTTATGTACTGATATTTTATTACTTCATATAACCTTATCCCAGATATCTTTATGCAGGCCATTATATTGAAGTACTTAAGATAATTAATTTGCTTTATGTTCTGGCTTTAAAAGTAGTTTTTCTACAACTTTTCATTTTCAGATATTAATCTCTTCTAATCTGTATTTAACAATGTAATATGATACTTTTGATATAAGATTCACATTCAATTTTTCTAGTAAAACATGTCACTTTTTAGTATTAGTAACAACTTGTTTTTACAATTTTTTGTCTTGTTATTTAGTAGTTTTCTGTAGTGTATCACTTCATGGTACTAATTTATAATAGTTGTGTTTAGTTACTTTCTTGAAGGTATAGATGACAGTACTTTAATAGCAATTATACTCTTCTCCAATAACTTGCAAGATAGCACTAATTTTATGCATTTTCAATATTTCTATTTAAGTAATTGGGCCTACTTTATGATAAGTGATTTTTAAAACTTTTGGAAGCATATTGCATTATATAAGAGTTGGGGCCACATAAATTAGGCCACCTTGCCTATATGACACATCGTACCCTCATTTTATTTTCTATGCCACTACTTCTCAATTGATTATTAAATTACCTTCTAATTATTTTACCTTCAAATCAAAAATGGACAATTCTTTATGGTCCTCCCCTCTACGCGAAGGAGAGTGTGGTGATTGAAAGACCCTTCCACACAAAACCATACACGTTGTGGTATTGCAAGAAAAATCCTACCGCAAGATTATCGCAGAAACTGGTATCCCAAGAACTACTATTATGCAAATATGCAAGCAAGAATCAAGCCAACAACAGTATAAAATAAGGCCTAATAAGTCTAGAATGATAATATTAAGAGAGATCCACTATATCTTTCATTTTATTGGCATTTCTTACACGATAAGAAGCCTCACATTTGAGCAGGTTTGCAAGATCCTTGGTATTCAAGCTTCTGCCTGCACAATATGACAAGAACTATATAAGCTTGGATATAGACAGTGTATTTCATGCTCTCAGTTCTTTATCTCTCACACATAAGTAAAGAAGTAGCTCTACTTCGTATGAAAACACTAGTGGTAGAAGACATTAAACTATGTAGTTACTTGAGTAAGTAGAGGGAATTGGCAAAAGGTTGTCTAGTCAGATAAGTACACTTGAGAGATGGGAAGAAAGGGACAAGGCTGGATTACACAGCAGACAGATGAAAAGAAATGTTCGACTTGTATTTGCTCTATTTACCGGTTAGGACACTTTATTGTTATAATTTGAGAGGCTATCAGCTGGGATTACAAGTCACCGCTCATTTTTCTTGAGAAGCTTCCTGGGTGGAGAGATATGTACTCAAAATCCTATTTACAACAAGTCCTCAAACCCATTATCTTCCCACTCTTTAACTTCCTTAAGCCAGAGTATATCTTTATAGAAGATGGATCTAAGGTTTACTTAGAGAAGACAAAACTATCATAATTAGAACATAGTATCTATAGGTTTAATTGACCACCTTCTTCTCCAGATTTAAACTCAATTGAACAAGTATGGCGATATATAAAAGAAAAGATCAAGCAATTACTTTACATTATTACAATAAAAGCAGAACTGAAGGCGGCGATTCAGAAAATCTGGGATAAAATCAATCTGATGAACTTCCAGCACTACACAAAGTGCCTAATGTGTATAATAGAAGATGTGATTAAAGTAAAAGGTAGCACAACTATTAATTAATATATCCTCAAAATTGCATGAATTTCAGAGCCAAATTGCTAGAGTTGTCATTTAATTTGTATAGTAATCGTATATAATTGTGATATGTCGCCAAATGAGATGGTTCAATTTATGTGGCCCTAGCTCTTACATATGAGTTTTGTGATTTTTACTTCATTTCTAAATACTTTTATTATCACATAATAATTAAAAGAGTCAATTACTAAACATAAGTATCAGCAAGACTTACTAGAGTATGATAACTAAAGTGATAAGGTATAAACTATCAAGTCTACATACTGTATACTATATGTAATAACTGAAAAATATGAGACAACATTCAGGCCAAGCAGTCTTTACTTAATAAACTTAGCCAGTTATGACTATATTTAAAGAGTAATATAAAAAGTAATCAATAAATCATAAAGACCTCTAGTTAGAAATAAGCCAGAAATAACTAAGTAAAAGAGCTAATAAACTTCTAGCCAGCTGCAAAAGCTAAAGAATATGTTAGTTAAAAGTAATAAATTATATAGTAATTGTACAGAGATAAGGAAGATATGAATTACAATATAATTCAAGTTTACTTATTTAGAATTCAGGTTGTAAGTCATGTTTTAATGTAATTATAATATAGTATATAATTACTTGATAGCAAGTAACAAGTAACTTGATGAATAGCTGCTATAAAGAGTATTTGAAAAGCAATAGAAAACTGTTTTCTTTTTCTCTTTATCAAATGTTAAATCAAGTTATTTATTACTTAGTAATTTAAGTTTTATTATTTGAGATATTCAAAAATATAAATGTATACTACTTCATTGAATTTTAGCTAGAAAGGGATTCTGGTTCCTAGCAATGAGAAGATTATATTTATGAATTAAGTTACTTTAAATACTCTCAAATTTAAATAATATATACTAGTATCATCTATTTCACAATATTCAAAGTGTTCACTGTTACATTAAAGTAGTCCTCGCTAAGTAAATTCAGTCAGCTATAATAATGCCAAGGAAGTAATATAAAAAATGATAGATAAACTATAAAGTTTCTTAACTAAGAACAAATTAAAAATAATTAAGAAAAAAAATTAATAAACCTCTAACCAGTTAAAAAAGTTAAAGAACATATTAGATAGAATTAATAAATAAATTGTATAGTGATTATATAGAAGAAAAGTATAAGTCATAATATAACTCAAATCTTTTTGATTAGAATTGAAAATATAAGTTATATCTTAATATGATAATAATATAATATACAATCACCTAATAGCAAATAATAAGGAATTCAATAAAGAGTAGCTCTAAAAAGTACTTAAAAAGTAATGGAAAATACTTTTTTTCTACTTTTTATCAAGTGTTAAATAATAGGTATAAACTCAACAATTACTAAGTTTCATTATCTAAGATATCAAATAATATAAATATATACTAACTTATTAAATTCTAACTAAAAAGTAATGCTGGTCTCTAATAATAAAAAATTATATTTACAAATTAAGCTACCTTAAATATTTCTAAATCCAAGTAATATTTTCTTTCTTTTCCATCAAACTTTATTTATTACTTAACAATATAAGTTTTATTGCTTAAGATATCAAAAGATATAATTATATACTGCTTCATTAAATCTCAGCTGGAAAGTAATTCCAGTCTCTAGCAACAAAAAGATCACATTTATAAATTATCTTAAATACCCTCAATTTCAAGTAATATGCACTAGTATTACTTATTTCACAATATTTAAAGCCTTCATTATTATATTAAATAAATGGAAAACTTGCTAGAAAAATAAGAATTCCAGAACATTTAATATTATTGAGATTTATTATCTTATTTTTAATGAGATATCTTAATAAGATATTTTAATATTAAATTAAAAAGATTATTGAAAAAGTATTTATAGTTAATTAGTTATCAATAAAGTTAATCATAACACTTATTTAATAAAGAGAAAGAACTTATAAAAAAGAAGTTGTTAAGAGTTTAACAAAACCCAAAAATTAATTAATTTTAACAATAACAACTTCCATTAATATCTTTATTATTATTTAGTTTAAGCAAATAAATCAACCTTATCTAGCCTCAAGTTCTTTTTCAAAATTAATATTAAAATACTTTACTCTTTTAATGTCATAGACACTTTAAGCTTTAAGTTATAAAATGCTGTGAATATAGGAGTAATGTAGAAATTATTAAATTAGATTATAAACAAAGTTTCATTAAATATAATATATAGTTAAGAGAGATAAATATTGAATATAAGTAGTAATGAGACTTATTGAGAATATGCTACTTGAAATAATATAATGCAAATTGCTAAACTTATACACTATATGCTATATACAACTACTAAAAAATATGAGACAATATTTTAGTTGAATAGCCCTTATCTAACAAACTTAGTCAACTATAATTATATCAAAAAAGTAATACAAAAAGTAATTGACAAATTGTAAAGATCTTTAGTTAAGAACTAGTTAGAAATAATCAAGGAAGATAGTTAATAAATTCCTAACTAGTTAAGATAGTTAAAGAATATATTAATCAGTAATAGTAAATTATAAAGTAATTATATAAAAGTAAGAAAGATATAAGTCATAGTGTGACTCAGGTTTCCTTATTTAAAATTTAGATTGTAAGTTATATCTTAATATAACTATAATATAGTTTATAATTACTCAATAGTAAATTATAAGTAATTTAATAAAGACCAACTATAAAAAGTACTTGAAGAATAATGAAAGGTATACAAGTATTATTTATTACTTAACAGTACAAGTTTTATTGCCTAAGATATTAAAAGATATAATTATATATTACTTTATTAAATCCTATTACAAATATTTCAAGCTTTAAGCCATAGAATATTACAGATATAAAAGTAATATAAGAACCATATGATTAAATCATGAATGAAACCTTATTGAGCATAGCATATAGTAAAGAAAGTTAAATACTGAATACAAATAGCAAAAGAATTTACTGAAGTATACTATTTAAAGTGGCAGAGTATAAACTGTTAAGTCTATATACTATACACTATACATAGTAACTAAAAAATATAAAACTATGTTTCAGTTAAGCAGTTTTCACTTAATAAACTTGGCTAGCCATAATAATGTTAAGAAAGCAATATAAAGAGTAACTAATAAATCACAAAAGCTTTTAGTTAAAGACTAATTAAATGTAAACTAAAAAGAAAGCTGATAGATTCTTAACTAGTTAAAATAGTTAAAAAATACATTAACTAAAAGTAGTGAGTGGTGTAATATTTACATTAAGATAAGAAAGATAAAAGTCATAATATGACTTAGGTTTTTATATTTAGAATTTAGATTATAAGTTATACCTTAATGTAACTGTAATATAGTGTGTAATCACTTAATAGTAAGTAATTAGTAACTTAATGAAAAGTTACTATAAAGAGTACTTGAAAAGTAATAAAAAGTACTCTTTCTTTCCACTTCATTAAATATTCTTTACTATTTATTAATCTAAGTTTTATTGCTGAAGATATTAAAAGATATAATTGTATACTACTTTACTAAATTCTAGCTAGAAAGTAATTCTAATCTTTAGTTATGAGAAAACTATATTTACAAATCAAATTACCTTGAACACTCTCAAGTCTAAGTAATGTACTAGTATTACTTATCTTACAATATCTAAAGCCTTTATTATTACAAATTTTAACTTAGAAGTGATTTTAGTTTCTAGTAACAAGATTATATTTATATATTAAGTTACTTTGAACAGTCTAAGTCTTAAGTAACATATACCAGTATTATCTATCTTATAATACCTAAAGCTTTTACTATTATAGCAAACTATCAAGTTTACATACTATATACTATATACAGTAATTGAAAAATATAAGACAATATCTTGATTAAGACAACTCTCATTTAATAACTTAATTAATCATATTAATATTAAGAAACTTAATATAAATTACTAGAAGCAGACTACTTCGTAACTATGAAATGAAGAGAGTTATATAAAAGAGTGAAGAATAATGTGGATATCAATATAACTATTCAATTTAAATCTATATACTCTATAGATTCTCTAAATACTACATATAATTACTATACCAGTTCATGTAATCTCTATACTACTTATAAGTGCAAGTAGCACTTCTCTCTCAACTGTTACTATTCCTGAAACTTTAGCCAGTAGCTATAATAGTACCATTATCATTACCATAATAATTCTTGTAGTTATCAATATTGCTGTTACCACTGTTGTAGCTTTTAATCTATTTACTTTATAGGTCAAAAGTTCTATCACTCTTATAGCCTGTATAGAGTAAACTCTAGAAAAACTTTCAACAACTTTTATTACTCTTGCTTAACTTATATGAGTCTGTAGAATCTGTCTTTAAGGTGATCACAATATTATGTAAAATTGTATGAATAATTAAGAAGTTACTTTTGGCTATATATAAAGTAAGAAGTATATTGTGAGTTATGCTTTCTATAAAAGAAATGCTGGTCCCTTTATGAAGTATATAGTAATAAAGGGAATACTTTCTAAATACTGTATTAACTAACATTACAGCAATGAAGATTCTAGATGCAGCTTTTGTAAGTCAATTTTTGCTACCATTTTTTGTAATAAAGATTGGATAGAAGAGGTTGAAATAGATCTAGATGAATATCATCTTTCTTATAGTAAGTCTCTTATCATAAATTATCTACTTTACTAATACTTATATACTTGTCAATCCAATATAGTGCTCTATAGTTATCAGTTCATTAGTACAAGAAACAATAGCTAGTATTAATAAAAAGATAAAGTAAATGCCAGAAGATATCACAGAGGTCATAAAGGACGACTACATTACCTTCTCTATAATAGTGCAACTAGATCACTATTGGGCTTTGCAAGTTCACACTAATGCAGTTATTTTGATCTTATTATGTTACTGTTAACCTTCATAAGAAATAGATATTGATATTGAATCTAATACAGAAAGTCAGTGAGAAGTCAATAATTCTATTACAGAAAGTTGACCCACAGTATAGATCTTAACTGAGTTGATTTTAACAGAATTAATTATAAGGCCAATACTGCTTATAATTGCTACAGAAGTTGCTAAAAAATAATAGTAGTACAACTTCTTAGATACATAATGGCAAGATAAGATTAGTAGAGACAGATTAAAGTTAAAGTTTAACTTTAGAGGCTAACTTTTAATATGGTTTAACTATTTGCATATAATTTATCTCTTTCCCCTTATTAATTAAATAGTTAAAACATTATTATATAAATAAGTGAAAAACCAAAAAAAAGCCAAATAAACTTTAACCAATCAAATAAAGTTTAAGGACATATTAGTTAAAAGTAGTAAGTTATGTAATAATTATATAAAAATAAGAATAATATAAGTTGTAAAGTGATTTAGGTTAACTTAATTGATATCTAAATTATAAATTATGTCTTAATATGATAATAATAAAGTATATAATCACTTTATAGTAAGTAATAATAATTTAATAAAAAATAACTATAAAAAACACTTAGAAAAAGTATTTAAATATTATTTACAGTAATATAGAATTCTCTTTTTTTATAAATCTTAAGATTTTAGTTATAGTAGTATAGTAGCGAAAGCTTCAGATATTATGAAATAGGCAATATTAATATGCATTACTTAAACTTAAGTATTTTAGATAACTTAATTTGTGGATGCAATTTTTTTATTGCTGAGGACCACAATTATTTCTCAGCTAGGAATTAACAAAGTAGTGTATAATTATATCTTTTGATATCTTAGGTAATAAAACTTTAGATTGCTAAGTAATAAACTTCTAAATAATATATTTAATGAAGAGAAAAGAAAAGTACTTTCCATTACTCTCTAAACACTATAGTAACTCTTTATCAAGTTACTGATTACCCTACTATCAGATGATTACACATTACATTACTAAAATATAACTCACTACCTAAATTCCAAATAAGGAAACCTGAGTTACTTTGTGGCTCATACTCTTCTTACTTATATGTAATCACTATATAACTTGCTACTCCTGACTAACGTACTCTTCCACTATTTCAGTTGGTCAGGAACTATCAATTCCTTTTCTGAGTCACCCCTAGTCAGTCCTTGTCTAGGGGCTTTTGTGATTCATCAGTCACTTCTTATATTACTTCTTTAGTATTGTAGTAACTAATTAAGTTCACTAAGCAAGAGTTGCCTGACTAGAGTATTGTCTCATATTTTTCAGTTATTGCTTTAGGAACTACACCTCAATAAGTTCTATTACTATCTATATTCAGTAACCAGCTCTCTCAGTCATATGTAGGCTGTCAATCGGGTCGGGTTTATCAACAGACCAAATTGCGTAGTAATTTGAAGACTTTATAGCCTTTTTGTATTAAAATGGGTCCCTGAAAAAGCAAAAATGGGTACCTGATTGGCAGCCTACATATAACTATACTATATTGAGTTGTACCTTATTTAATACCCTAATATAATACTAGTTTTATTATATCAATAATCAAGCTATGTCAGTACTCAGAAGTCAGTTTTGGGAAGACAGATAGTGTTAAAATCAAGCTATGTCAATACCCAGAAGTTGGTTTTTGGGAAGGCGGATAGTGCCTGAAGGGGGTGCTCATGTTCACCTGGAGAACAGGCCATACTAGTGAGGATGTTTATGCTTACCTGAAATTGAATTTATGGGGTGTTCTCTGATGTCTGTTACCCTACACCTATCTTGCACCTGTTACCCTGCACTCAACACCCTATACATATTTTATAGGTGCGAGAGTTAGAAGGTGAAGGCCTAAGTTAGGCCTTCAGAATAACTAGGTACCAGGTTGGGTCCAGGCTTGGAAATGGCTAACACTTGGGCTTATGTATACCTTCTCGCATTTTTAAATTTTTTTTATTCTATCCAATGTGGCTTCTGTTCCTGACATGGCTGTTGTATGGTAAATGGCTGATTTATTGCTTTTCTCGTACAAAAATGGTTTCTTTGAAAAATAAAATCAACTCTAGAACATTTGCGTGCGGGATCACAAGTAAACACATCCCAGTGGGTATATATAGGGAATACCCAACCTGCTGCTTAAATTCTGAGTCAATAGCTTGTCATTTGGGTGAGTTATCAATTAAACAAGTTGTTTAGTATAATTTAGGCTATTGCTTAACTAGAATCTAGTGACCTGAAGCAGTCTACTAGGAGAGATTACTTCTTGTGGGCCTTTCTAACATCTAGTAGTTTTTATGAAATTGAAGATGAACAAAGTTTTTTGTAAGATAAATATTATTATGCAGCCATTTTTTCTCTCTACAAAACTAGTTAAGTAGAATTTCAAGCGAAATTTTATAGCATAGTGCGTAGGCATTTGAATGTCGTCCATTTGGCCGTTCCGTGCATGGTGATCCTGATTGGCGAAAATGAGGGTAGGTAACACCAGTCCGTCATAGCCGTAGTTGCGACGAAGTTTTCCTATTCCGGTCGTCTCAGGTACTTGGTCCATACACCTGTGCTACCATCTGCATAAAACAGTGCCAAGGCTACAGTTGATGAAAGCGGCAAATTTTCCCGTCACTGCCGGAACATCTAGAGCGTAAAATGGAGATCCCGGAATTACAAAACAGCTCTCACGGATGTTCCTTCCTTTGCTCCAATGACTAACTCCTAGCACCCACGTCAGAATCGTACGACTTTTTTTTCTCCTAAAGAGGCTACAGTCGAGATCTCAATGGCGAGTCTTGAATGCTAGCAAAAAGACCACGCCAAAGAGAAAGTAGCATATTGTTCAGTGGCTCGATGGCTTAACGGTGGCATAGAACTACTTACGACTTTAGAGCCCCTGCTCCTGGGCAAGGCAATCGAACCACACTGTCGGGTCCTAGTGTTTGTAATGTCAACACCGAGCCCCGAGACACCCTTGGTATCAACAAATCGGATTTGTGATGGTTTCGTCTAGATCTCTAAGGCTTACTGTCAATTCTTAGAACGAAGCGGGGTCTTTACGGCTCTACACTACGTCACCATGCTCTGGCCGGGGCATGGCTCTCAGGATTCACACAACTGCCGCATATCAATTCCTAATGCTGTAAGACACGGATATTATTTGCGTAACTAACCCCGCATCAGCTTGCCACCTGCTGGGGGGCATGGGGATTGACGAGCGGAGCGGGGCATGCTCTCCCTGTGAGAGGTAGACTACAACCAGAAAGAGCGTTTGCACTATTTCTTCCTGACTGCGAGTCCAATCACGCCTGGACGGGTCACTTGAGAGACGGGTCAACTGGAAGTTTATAAGGAGCGTACGCCTAGTCGCACGAATTGATTTCGAACCTGCAATTCATTCTCATATTTTCTGTTCCATCCGTACCTCCAGACGGTCGTAAAGGAAACATTTTCAGACAGCAGTACCCACTCCCGCGTGTCTGCAGAAGTCGTCAATGTTACGTGAGGCTGAACACGGCTGCAGGCTGACTTGAGACCACCTAATTTACCCCGCCAAATTCACAGTACCTCATACTCGTACTTAACGAACTCATTCACAAAACTCTTCTCACAGCAAATATGGTATTTCTCCGCTCTGCCTCGCGACAATTGTCGCGTCCTGCCTCCTCTGTCTTAAAACTGAGATCACCATGTGTGACGTCATCTTTGGGAGCTTCTATACTGCGGCAAATAGGTGGGGTACGAACGCTGACCGTGACTCACAATCCTCAGGTGAAAGTACTAGCTGTCCTCTACGACGTAAGTCAAACCGTTTTTCTTACTGCAGTTCCGGAGCTCATTTTGAGGGCCAATTGGCATATTATTAAGGTTCAATTCACTAACATGCTCTACCTCAGGGCCGTCATCACGCTGAGCAGGTCCCCGAGCTCCTCGGGACTACCGAGAACGAGCTGGGAATTCGCAAATGGCTCGAAGATCAAGGCCACACTTTGGTCACCACATCTGACAAGGAGGGTGAAAACTCCAAGTTCGATCAAGAACTTGCAGACGCTGAGATTATTATCACTACTCCGTAAGTCTTACCTCCGTCTTTAGCTAGTAGCACTTCAAGTGGTTAAGAACAATTGATGCATTCAAAGCTTCATTGCGCTTCACGTATGTTTAGGCAGGGGCCCAGCTGACTGTGCATACCTGCGGTCAGCTTCCACCCCGGATACCTCACAGCCGAGCGACTAGCTAAGGCGAAGAAGCTGAAGCTTGCAGTCACTGCCGGCATTGGGTCTGACCACGTTGACTTGGACGCTGCAAACAAGACTAATGGTGGTATTACTGTCGCTGAGGTCACTGGCAGCAATGTCGTCTCTGTGGCCGAGCACGTAGTCATGACCATCCTTGTCCTCGTCCGTAACTTCGTCCCAGCCCACGAGCAGATTCAAGCAGGCGAGTGGGACGTCGCAGACGCTGCGAAGAACGAGTACGACCTCGAAGATAAAGTTGTCGGAACCGTTGCTGTTGGGCGTATTGGCGAGCGTGTCCTAAGACGACTAAAAGGTTTTGACTGCAAGGAGCTCCTCTATTTCGACTACCAGCCATTGAAGCCTGAGGTGGAGAAGGAGATTGGATGCCGACGCGTGGAGAATCTTGAGGAGATGCTTGCCCAGTGCGATGTGGTTACTATCAACTGCCCACTACACGAGAAAACAAGGGGCCTTTTCAACAAGGAGTTGATTAGTAAGATGAAGAAGGGTAAGATATTAATGTTCCTGTCGAAGACTTCGTATTCTAATTGGTAGATTTTTAGGCTCCTGGCTCGTCAACACAGCACGTGGCGCCATTGTTGTTAAGGAAGACGTCGCGGAGGCCTTGAAGTCAGGCCACCTCCGTGGATATGGTGGTGACGTCTGGTTCCCTCAGCCAGCCCCAAAAGATCACCCGCTCCGCTACGCCAAGAACCCTTTTGGCGGTGGAAACGCCATGGTGCCCCACATGTCGGGAACATCCATCGATGCACAGAAACGTTATGCGTCTGGCACGAAAAGCATCATTGCAAGTTATCTATCCGGAAAGGAGGAATACAGGCCTGAAGATCTGATCGTCCACAAGGGCGACTATGCGACAAAGGTAGCGTTTTAATCCTACCTCTAACAGATCATATCCCGTACTAACTCTACTTCCCAGGCATATGGCCAACGTAACAAAACGTAAATAGAAAATATCTGTGACCGTCTAGCTTTAATTTTTCTTCTATTCTCAAATTGTTCTTGGGGCTTGTTCCAAACCTAAAAAATATCAGTTTTCTACCTCTTTAAAAAGTCGTGCCAGAATCCTGAAGCCACCCTCGCTATGTGAATCTCTACACCTGAGCAATTGGCAATTGGCAATTCAATTCAGGCTCTGACCTTTCGTTCTCCCAGCGTCGCGGTGCGATGGAAAACTCTCAAAACCACTAGCAACCAAGTCGGACTTCCTATTAGACATGCGAGAGCTGGGTAAAGGTCGGGTAGCTTCCACAATTGGATTCAACAAGTTCGTCCCTAGCCTGATATTAGTTCGGGGTCAACACTAGACTGCACATCGGTCTGGGTCGGTCCAGTTTAACTTCTCCATGGGCTGGCCATCAATTTACCCATCCTCGGTCTACCTTATTTTTGTACCCATGGTCCGCTCGGTCTGGTGTAAAACCGGAAGCTTGATTGGAAATGTTTTTCTATCAGAATAAAATAAATTATATTAAATTTAATCGTCGGTTCCGTTTTCTCCTCGCTAGGCAAGGTCTGCCTAAGCGATACGCCAATATATGCAATACAAGAGAAATTCGTGTGATATTGAACTCCTAGCTAATGTCGACGTTTTGCAGCCAACTTCGCTGCTGTAACATTAGCTTTTTGAGCTGTCTTTAATCACCTTATCCTCATTTTTGCTGCTTTTGCAGCATCTTTAAAAACTAATTTATAAGATCTTTTTTCTGCTGCTTGTGCCCACAGCAATACTTTCTCTGCTACCACAATATCAGACTCCTTCTAGGTCTGTACATGGACTCTAGCATCTTCAATACTGATAACTCCACTATTGTACAATCCAATTACCTCCAGATTTTCTTGCAACTTTCTGCTTATCTGCAGCTTCCTGTTTTGCTAGTTCCATAATAATTAAATTCTCACTTGCCCTCATTCCCTTCAATAGCTTAACTGCTTTCAACTCTAGCATTGTGAAACCTTAATATTATTCTCAATTGTACTGAAAAAATTTTCTTTGAAATAATTCTTATGCAATTAAATATAGGGGGTTATATAGAGTTTTTGTAAAGTCTAAAAACTCTATTATTGGGATCTTAGAGGATAGAGGATATAGTAGAGGTTTTAATGCTTGCATCTTCTAAATAGCTATATCTGAATTAAAGAGAATAATAAAACTAGCATGCTTGAATATAGATAAGATTATACTTTCCTTAAAAGTTTTGTTATAAATAGACTGAAAAGTAACTAAGAATATAAATTTGGAAAATTCTAAATTTTACATCTTCTACTACTTTTCTATAATAGTATTTAAGAAGATAAAATACAAGTAGTTGAAGAAAATGGGTAAGGTATTGTGGCAAGTAAAAGGAAATAATATTTATATAGACTTGCAATAGGAAATAAATTCAAAACTAAGATGAGATATATGTTTATCAAAAATCAGTAATCTATAAGTACCCTTTTTCTTTTTTTCAGTCTATTGATAAAAGTACTTTATCCAACACATTTTAACTATTTTATTAGAATAGTTAGAGTTACTGAAGCCAATCAAGGTATTTTGATAAAGATCATTATTGAAAATTTTTTTTTTCTTAATGTGTTTTGATACTTATAATATTGGTACAATAGCTAAATTTCCTACACTTATACATTTAACTGAAGCGATAAGTTCTTAATTATCAGGATCTAATATATAGACTTTTGTTTGCATCTAGTATATAATAACTAAGAACCTTCTAGTATAACTAATTTAAAAGCTGATTTCATCAAAGTTATAGATATCAAAAGTATATATTCTCTAAAGTATTGTTGAAAGACTTTTTATGAGTTGCTTTTATATAGTAGTGAGAAGGATATAGCATTTAGTTTAATATTGAGAGTAATACTTAATAAAGTTCAACAATTAATATTAACTTAAAATGTAAGTAAAACCTAGTACCTTGAGAATTTACTGTGTTGCTGCATATAATATATTATTATATAGAAAATTCTAATTGAATAAGCATGTTTAAGTACCTCTGTATTGCAAGTTCTTAAGTTTCTATAAGTACTTTATTTCTCTCTTCTTTTAATTTACATTTTTTTTATCCATTGATATGTAAAAGTAAATGTATATATAAAATATTAAAATTATTTGCAAGAGATAAGATTTTACATATAAGGTTATTAGATAATATATCAATTGCTAAAAGAATTTTAGATTCTATAGCTTAATTAAATAGACAAAGCATTATTATAGTTAAACATTATAAAACTAAGGTGAAAGTACTAGAATATTTCCATTGTATTGCATATATTAGTATATTGTTAAAGCTAACCTTATATAATGAGGAAAAATGAGAACTATAATAACAAAATATATTATATTAAAAATCAAGCTATATTAGGACTTGGAAGTTAATTTTGAGAAGAAGTACTTATAAATGCTAAAGAGTTAGAGTTGAGAATACTTATATTTATTTAGAGAATAAGTTATACTAGTTATTTAAGTAGGCTAAAAGTGCCTGAAGAAGGTACTTATAATATCTAAAAAATAAGAAGATACTGAAAACTTATTTAAAGTATTAGTTTATAATTGTTAATTATTACTTATTACACTGTATTTAATATCTAATATTATAAATATCCTGAGTTTTAAGTTACAAGATATTACAAATATGGAAATAGTATAGAAACTAGTAGATTAGATTGTAAATAAAGTTTTATTAAAAAAGATATATGGTCAAATAAGTTAACTACTGAATATGAAAAGTAGTGAAATTTATTACTAGACTATTAATCAGGTTCAAGTTACTCTATTGATTTGTCAAGACTTTAAACTATAAGGTTAAAATAAGTTCATGACTATACAACTTATTTCTAAGTCAGATTAATTAAATTCTAATCAGGTACTTGAGTAAATATTGAGGAATATATATATTCTTAGTACATTTAATCATTATATAAAATAGACCTACCAAAAAAGTTACCCAAATCAGTACTACATACAGACTATTATGTATATATAGTTATTTAAAATCTTTTTTTCAAATTAAGAATTCTAGGACTAAATGATTTGAAAATGCTATAATAATAGTATTTCTTAATTGTGAGAGTTTACTTTCATTATTCTAAATATTAAGTAAATAACTATTTTGATAACTTTAGAATAATTCTATTTTCAAACAAAGGCTAATAAGTGCTTCTATAGAAATTATTATACTAGATAATATAAAAATGCTATTATAATAGTATTTCTAGCTAGAAATGTTTATTTTAGTAAATTTGTATTGCAGATTTCAAGTAAGTAGTACTATATAATTACTTTTATACTTATTGAAAGTAAGTAGAAGCTAAAATAGGGTTTATACAATTAGTGCTCTCAGTACTGAAAGTACAAACTATGGTAAATCAATAAATTACCCATACTTTGGTCAAGGCAACAACTTCAGTTAGCTATACAACTGCCAAACAACCTAACTGGGAAGTGACTGGCTAACAGGAAATTTCACAGCTTACAAAACCCTAAACTAGTAGATATGGAGAAAGGATCAAGAAAGCTAAAAAATACTTGATAGTTAAAGAATATATTAACTAAGTATAGTAGGTAACTTGAGTATAGGTAAAATATTGTAAGTCACTATAACTCAGATTTCATTATTGGACTTAGTGTAAGTCATGTTATGAGTTATATTAAGTAGTATACAGACTAAGTAATATAAGTTACTTATTAGCAAGTAGCTAAGAGATCGTGAAAAGGTAATTATAAATACTTTATTGTGATCTTAATAAAAGTGTCTTTTCTTCTCTCTTTACTGAATATTTTATTATTTTAGCAATTAAGCTTTATACTAAGAATTATCACTTAAAATATCTTTTGATATAGTTATAATAAAACTATTTTACTATCTTAGTATATAGAACTAGTTTGCCTCAGATGCTCAAGTCCAAACAGTCTTTATTCACTTATATAATGGCGGCTGTAGAGGGCCTGGACTGAACTTTGATGATATATGTAGAAGCAACAGTACTATAAATATAGCTCAGTGTATATTATAGTTCTGCCCACGATAACTTCACTTTGGACTTCAAGAATTCTTTAGCTGTTAGAAATATGCCTATATTATTAGAACTACAATTCCTACTTTATCAATATGGAAGACTCTTTATTTGAGCTGTCAGAAGTAATAGTATCAAGTTCTTCTATGCCTTCTGCGGCCGAACATGTACCTATACATACCTTGTAGTAGTTTCAACATCGACAATGTCAAACTAATAGCTAGAAGCTTCAATACCAGTCATAATATTAGCAGTATGGCTTGGTTACTATTGGATAAGGTGAGGGTAGGCTGTCCGGCCTTTGTTTACTAGAGTATCATGTTGTTTCTCAACGAGATCGTCATCAAATTAAACTAATCAAGTTCCTTGGTAACTGTCTCAAATTTCTCCATTATCTATGTATGGTTTTATCTGTTTTGGGGTTGTGGTTTATAGTTGTATGAGGAGATATTGTTGTTGCTTGAGTTCAGGTAAGAACAGAAAGTATAATTATATGATAACTACATTAAAAACTACTTTACAAATTAGTACATAATATGGTATCACAACTCTAGATACACTAACATATTAACTTCAATCAATTTGACTGGGAGGTTGTCAAGATATTTATGTTAGTAGTCATCATACAAGTTATTGCAATAACTCTTGTGTGTTTTACACATAAGTTAGCGTTATTTACATATAAACTATCAAAGTTTGGCCCAGGCCCTCCTACAGCTGGCTTAAGTAAGCGAAGCCATTATCTGATAGGCTGTGGTGGGCTTGAGCATCTGAGATAAGAACTAATATAATTGTTTTATAATCATCTTATAAATAACTTGTCACATATTTGAAAACCTAAGACAATTAAAAAAATAAGTATGATACTAAGCTCTAAGGGCTAGAACTGTAGCTTAACAGTAGTATACTGTTGCGCTACATATAATTAGTATATTGAGGAATACATAATCTCCTTTTTATATATATATATTGATATGACAAGAGTGTTTAGACACCTGGTAATCTAGTATTTTATGTAGCCGCCTTTTGCCTTAATGACTGCTTTTACTCTTTAAAGCATGCTAGTAGTAAGACTGAAGAAGAATTCCTGTTTTAGAGACTCCTAGGCCTCAATAATTGCATTTTTCACTTTTTCCGTTCCAACCGTCATGGTCCGAAGCTTTAGGTAATTTTTAAAGATTAGATTTTTTAACTTCTTCTATACCATTTCAATAGAGTTAAGGTCTAGTAAATAAAGTAGCCATTCTATTACTGTATAATCTTTGGATTTTAGCCAGTTCGTTATAGCTCCCAAAATATGGGTTCTAGTTTTGTCCTGCATGAATACTTGGGCAGGAAAATTATCGAGCATATTCGGAAGTAATTTCTGATAGGCATCCTCCAAAATAATTAAGCCTGTAATATCTCTCTTACCAGTTCCCTCCTCGTTTGGCTTCAGAACTGTTAGGCCACCCCGCTGTCTACCTGTATAGTACTTTCAAAACATTACTACAGTGCGTACGTCTTGTGCAACTGACTTGATACAGTCTTGATCTCACTTTTCTTGTGGTGTACAGAATACCCAAACATTGTCTTTTCTATCTTGCTTGTGTATTGACGTTTTGTCACTCTATACAATATTGTCCCAATCATCTTCATCTATTTCTTCATATTGTAGAGCCCAAGTAAGTCTATTTGCTTTATGTTTGAGCTTTAAAAGTGGCCGGCCAGCAGCTTTCCATTTCTGAATATTGACTTCTTCTAGGCAACGTTGTACTGTGCACCGTGACACCCCTGGCATTAAGTTCACGCTCAATTCTCTTAGTGAAATCTGTCGCTTTTTTGCACTAAAAATAGCTGCCTTTTGCAGCTTTTTATCTTGCAATTTAGTTGTTTTTCGTGGTCCACCACGTGCTGCTGATTTGTGGTGGTCGTGTTCAGGAGCTTTTTGAATAGTATATGCGACTATGCTGGGATGGCGATCGTATTCCTCTCTAATAGCAAATAAACTTACTTTAACCTTATGTATTCCAAGTATTTTGGCTCTAGTAATTGGGCTTACTTCACGGCATGTCGTTTTTGGAACTCTTGGAGACATTTTTTTAGAAAAAATATGTTGTGTACGTGCAAGTTTCACAATTTTGCTTCGTGTCTAAACACTCTTATTACTGCATAATATGTAGAAGGCTACTTTAGGAAGAAGTAACAATTAATTCTATAATTAGTTTTACTATTAGAATTTAATTCTATTGTGCAAAGTAATGTAATGTATTATATCTTTATCACCTTAACTTTAAAAGCTTTATGGAATTACTGCGACTGTGCTCAGTATTTGGCTTAATATCATTTATACTTTTTTTAGTAATTTAGAAGGTTTAGCTTTAAGGTAAGCTCTGGCAATGAGATCTTATCAGAGTCAGATTGTCATATAGACTCTAAGTTACAGAATACTATGAATATAGAAGTGGTATATAAATAATTAATCTAGATCATAAACAAAGCTTCATTGAGTATAGTATATAGTTAAGAAAGCTGATTACTAAATACGAACAGTAATGAAACTTACCAGAGTATGTCATTCAAAGTAATAAAGTATAAACTATTAAGTTTATATACTATATACTATGCACAGTAACTGAAAAACATGAGACAATACCTTAATTAAGTAAATATTGCTTAGTAAACTTAATTAGCTATAATAATATTAGGAGAGTAATATGAAGAGTGATTGATAAACTATAAAGACGCTTAGCTAGAGATTGGCTAAGAATAACTTAAGAAGAAAGCTGATAGATTTTTAATTAACTGAGATAGTTAAAAAATATATTAGCTTGAAGTAGTAAGTTGTGTAGTGATTGTATTAAGGTAAAAGAAATATAAGTTATAGTATAACTTAGATTTCTATATTTAGAATTTAGATTATGAGTTACATCTTAGCATAACTGTAATGTAGTATACAATTACATAATAGTAAATAGTTAGTAACTTAATAAAGAGTAGCTATAAAGAATGTTTAGAAAATAATAAAAAGTTATAATATAAAACTTTAAAGGGAAAAGAAAGTAGTTATAGCTTAGTAGTAATAAACTGTTTTATCACAAATAGTTAATATGCTAAAGAACATATAATCACTTTTCTGTTATATATATGCAGGAAGTTATTTCTGGAAGAAATAGTATGTAATAACGAAAACTTTGGGTATTGTGAGATAGATAATACTAGTGCATGCTACTTGAACTTAAATATTCTAGGCAACTCAATTTATGGATAAGGTTTTCTCATTTTCAAGAACTAGAATTACTTCTTAGCTAGAATTTAATAAGGCAGTATACAATTATATCTTTTAATATCTTAAATAATAAAATTTAAATTGTTAAGAAATAAATTTCCAAATAATACGTTTGATAAAGAGAAGAAAAAAGTACTTTCTATTGCTCTTCAAGTACTCATTATAACAACTCTCTATTAAGTTATTAATTTCTTGTTATCGATTAATTGCATACTATATTACAATTATACTAAGGCATAACTTATAACCTGAATTCTAAATAAGGAAACTTGAGTTACTATGTGACTTATATTTTTCTTATCAAGGTATATTTACTGTATAACTTACTACTCTTAACTAATATGTTTTTTAACTATCTTAACTAGTTAGGGATTTATTAACTCTCTTTTTGAATTACTTCTAGCTAATTCTTAACTAAAGGTCTTTGTAGTTTGTTGATTACTTCTTATATTAATCTCTTGGCATTATGATAGCTAGCTAAGTTTACTAAGTGAGAGTTGTCTAACTGAGTATCATAGACATTTTGAGCTTTAAACTACAAAATGCTATAGGTACAAAAGTAGTGCAAAGACTATTAGATTAAATTGCAGACAAAACTCTATTAAGTATGGCACATAGCTAAGAGAGTCAGCTACTAAATACAAATAGCAACAGAACTTGCTAAGGTATAAAGGTCTAAAGTAAGAGTATGTAGGTTGTTAAGCCTACGCATTGCATGCTGTAAACAGTAACTGAAAAACATGAGACAATACCTTAGTCAAGCAGTCTTTGCTTAACAAACTCAGTCAGTCATCATAATACCAAAAAAGTTATATGAAAAGTAATTGGTGAACTATGAAGGCTTCTAGACAAGAACTGACTAGGAGTAATTTAGGAAAGTAAGCTGACAGATTCTCAACTAGTTAAGATAACTGAGACATATGTTAACTAAAAGTAATGAGTCATACAGTGATTGCATAGAGGTAAGAGAAATATGAGTCATACAGTAACTCAAGTTTCCTTATTTGGAATTTAAGTTGTGAGTCATATCTTGTTATAACTGTAATGTGATATGTAATTGCTTGATGACAGATAATCAGTAACTTAATAAAGAGTTAATATAAAGAGCATTTAGAGAGCAACAGAAAATACTTTCCTCTTTTCTTTATTAAACATATTATTTCAAAGTTTGTTACTTAGCAACCAAGGTTTATTTATTGTTCAAAATATTGAAAGATATAATCACATGTTACCTTGTTAAACTTTAGCTGGAAAGTGATTCTGGTTCTCAGTAATAAGAAGACCTCGTTCATAAATTAAGTTACCTAGTATACTCAAGTCTAAGTAATATATACTAGTATTACCTATTTCTCAATACTTAAAACCTTTGTCATTACACTTAAAGTATTGTCTTATATTTTTTAATTACTGTATACAGTATATAGTGCATAAGCTTAGCAGCCTACACCCTTTAAGTACTATACTTTAATAAGTCTTATAATATCATTACAACTATACTTGACATTTAGCCTAATATTATTCATACTATTTTAGTAATCTAAAGAGTTTAACATTAGGGCTGGCCCTAATACAAGCATTTTTTCTTTCTGCTTCATTAAATATTCTTTATTACTTAGTAATTCAAGTTTTATCACCTAAGGTATTAAAAGATATAATTGCATACTATCTTTTTAAATCTCAGCTGGGAAGTGATTCTAGGTCCTAGCAACAAGAAAATTACATTTGTGAATTAAGTTCTTTGAATACCCCTAAGTAGGCTGTCAATTGGGTCGGGTTTATCAACCCAATCGGGTTTGTCTCAGACCAAATTGCGTAGTAATTTGAAGACTTTGTGGCCTTTTTGTGTCAAAATGGGTCCCTGAAAAAGCAAAAACAGGTACCTGATTGACAGCCTAGTCTGTACTATATATCAGCAAGTCTCAATTCTTTCTTATATTCAATAATCAATTTGCTCTATCACAATAACTCAATAAAACCTCATTTATGATTTGGTCTAATAATTTCTACACTACTCTCCATGTTAGTAGCATTCTATAACTTGAGACTCAGTATATCTATAACAATTCATCTTCCTAAAGCTTATTTCTGGCAACTAATATAAATTGATTTTAATAATTTATTATTACTTTTATAACCATTAATATAGAACTATAGAGTTAAACTTACTTAATAAAGTAATAAGATTTTTATATTTATAATATTTTTCTCTAATATATTTGAGATGAAATTAATTAATAAAATATTATAGATTCTGATCTTATTTATTTGACCAATTTATTATGATTTCAACCCTTATATACATTTACTCTGATTATTTAATTAGTGATTAAAGATTTTTAATAAGGTAATCTTAGTTTCTAAAGTATTGTAAAGTCCTGCAGGGAATGGTCTCTCCTAATAGACTGCTTCAACTGGATTACAGATTTTTAAAGTGACTAGGGTCAATTAGCCTAAAATATATTAAACAACTTGTTTAAATGATAACTTGCCCAAATGACAAGCTAATTGACTCAGAATATTAACAGCATGTTGGGTATTCCCTATATAATCTATGCAATTCCGCATGCAAATGTTCTGGTATTGATTTTATTTTTCAAAGAACCTATTTTTTTAATGAGAAAAACAATAAATCAGCTCCGCCATACAACAGCCATATTGGATAAAATAAAGAAAAATATAAAAACGTGAAAAAGTATATATAAGCCCAAATATTGGGCATTTCCAAGCCTAGAACCAACCTCGTACCTAGTTATTTTGAAGGCCTAATTTAGGCCTTCACTTTCTAACCCTCATATCTATGAAATATGTAAAGAGTACTTGGAGAATAATAGAAAGTACTTCTTTTTTTCTTTATTAAATATTATGGATAATTACTGAACTATCACGATTAGGCTGGCAATCGGGTTAGGGTTACCCGACCCAACTCACCCCTGACCTGCCAAGGTGGGTGGGGTCGGGTTTACGTGATATGAGCCCGAACCATGGAGTAGTGGGTTTAATTCTGGACAGGTGCCTGTCGGGTACCTGTTTGGCTAGGGTTCAAATGGGTTTCAGGTGTTTTGGTGGCTTGTGGGGGGTTGCTAGACCCTTAGGGAGTGTTGAGGGTCACTATAATGTTCGCTAGAAAAGTCACATGTACTTTCATGTCATTGAGTGCTTGTATAGCGACTTTTAAAGTGACTTGTAAGTTAGTGAGCCGGTCGGTCATTCTTTAATTTTATTTTCAATGTTTGAAGAGCCTATCACATTTATTTCTTGTTAGCATTTTGTAAACAAGAATTTTGAGCTTCCTGTACTTTCTAGCGATCTTTCAAGCAACCCATTGGTAATCCCACCTCCACTACTCTACTTTCAATGTTTGTATAAGTCAGACTGCGTCATTGCATATAGAGAGTCATGTCCAAGCAGTTTTGCATCTTCTAGCGCCTTTATAACAACCTTAATTATATATAACCGATCTAGTTACTTTGAGCCTTGCAGTAGTTGTAAGTGTTGGTTTCATTCTACAGCTATAAACGACCAAATTAAACTGATAATTCGCTTGCAAACGTATCAAAACCTTCTACATAGTGTTCTGGTGTCTTGTAAATAGGAAATACAATTATAGTGAACTTTATAGCGACCCGCAGTGCCAATACCATAGAGTTTAACATAAATAGTATTACTATATATAGCAACAGAGCCGCATACTAGCCTAATGCGGTCTAGCGTAGGGTTCTTGTTGCAAACCCACTACCATACCCCCTTGGGCTGGATTTTCAGTTGTCAACCCACCCTAACCCCTGGGTTGCCAAGTAGGTAGGTTGAACATGTCAAAAGTCGACCCAACCTGGCCCAATTGCCAGCCTAATCATGATTTCCAATCTAAATTACTGGCATACCACAAAACATTTACTCAAATAACACAATCCTGTCTATGCTCCCACAGCATTTCTGCAGCTTCGACGATTGTGTCCCTGCTCTCCACAATGCCCACATACAATCTAATGTCGGTCAGGGTTCTCATTATGGTGGATTCTCTTTTTCTTGGGACGTCCTTGTTGTTTCATGAGACCTGGAGCCTCGCAGTTGCTGTATTCTGCTGTGAGGTCTTCTTCTCGTATTGGCTGCATGTGTTTTGCATGTGTAGACTGATAGTATTTCATGGAATATCAGGTAAGAATGTACTTGAATAGATCTTGACCTTGAGCGAGACATACAGTAATAGCATGCTGACAGGGAAGTAGATGCTTTTGGAATTCACCACAAGTGCATTGTCATTCAAGAAGGTTGACAATATGCATGCTACTATTAGGAACAAATACTTGAGCTAGTCTATCCTGTGAAGACTTAACATAATACCTTCTTGCTTGTTAATACGTTTCATCAAGTTTCTTTTGAGCATAGTCAGTGATTCAAAAAGACTGGTTCAGGTAAGAGTGACAGGTATGAATGGTAGCCATCATTTTTGTACATACCGTAATGAGTAGCTTCAAAATAGATAGGCTGCAAAACTTATCCCAAGTAGAATTGATTGACTCTGCAATATTGGAAATAATATACCCAAATTTGAGAGTAGGGAAAGTGTAGTGAGTCCATAACTTATGGAGTATTATGTCAATATACTTTACTTCTGGTATACTAATCTTTCTAATTGCTAACATTGCATCTTCAAAGTTGTACTCATTGAAGGTATATATCGCCTTCCAAAATGTATTTTGGGCCTGCAAACCAAAATGCTTTTGAACATTATCTGTCAAATGCTAGCAACAATAAACATGGTAAATATTAGGAAAAACCATTAATACAGCCATTTGTAAACCTTTATTTCAGTCGTTGATGAAAACAGTTTAATCTATGCTTATACTCATAAAACACTGCTCTATATAACGTAGAAACCAAGTTCAATTAGTGACATCTTCAATTAGTACAATGCTCTAAGCTAGTAGTATAATCTTACTATTTTTATCTAAAACACAAGCAATAAAAAGAGTTATATGAAAATGAGATTTAGTATGACAGTCATCTAATGCAATGAAAGGACGACAGAACTTTCAAGCTTTTTAAGTAGTACTTGGAGTAACAAAACAACAGTAAAAATGACTATCCTCTGTTTCTACAATAATGTAGTTATTATCTTCATATTCTGTTAAAGCAAATAGTAGTGCAGGAAGTTATCTAAAGCAATCACTTTTATCACTTTCAAGTTCCATGAGTAGTGCTTCCCTAGTACACCAAGCCTGCTAATAACTAATACTTGCATTACTATAGTATATACACTTAATACTTTGGATATAGGCTAGATGTGTTTTGCGATTGTCAGCAATAGTTACTCAGTGTTGGATAATTAGAAAAGAGACTATATGAGCCTGACAAAAATTAAGATGGATAAATAAATTTCATGTATGAGAGATATAATATATAATGTGAACTTTTGAACCTTGTAGAACTGCTGCACAAATAACAAATTTGCAGAAAGTATCCTGACAAGTGACAATATAGCACTTGTAATCAGAATGAGACATACAAAATGATTCTTCTTTATCTATTACAAAAGTTTAAATAGCATTTCTTGCTGCACAGAGACTCAAACTCAAGGCTAAGTTCAACAGGAATTGACTGGGTATCGACTATTGTAATTACATAGTAAAGAAGAAAGAGGAGATGAGAAACTTTAGGAATATATATGTGAAATGGCAGTGAGTATGGAATGTGGTAATTGGGTAAATGTTTTGTGGTATCCAAGTAATTTAGATCAAAAATCGTAGTAGTTCGGTAATTATCCGTAAATATTATTTATTACTTAATAATTGTTATAAATATCCTGAATTTTATTAAGATGATGATACAAATACAAAAGTGGCAGTATTACTATGTTACAAACATTTCAAGCCTCACTAAGATAATGTTATAGATATGAAAGTAATGCTAGTTGCTATTGAATAGAATTGTAATTCCATAAAAATTGGAGACGATATATACAATTAAGCAAGAATGAACTGAATACAAGAATAGAGAGTAATTGCCAGAAACAAGTGGGGGCTAAAGCAGAGCTTACACAACCAGTGCTTTTAGGGCTGAGAATACAAATTATGGTAACTTAATAAATTACTCATACCTCAGTTAAGGCAACAACCTTAGTTAACCATAAAGATATTAAATAACCTAATCAAAAAGTAATTGACCACATGGAAGTTCTATAGACTATGAGACCTGAAACTGTTAGATGAGGATGAAAGAATAAAGTAGCTGAAGAACATGTTAGCTGGGTTTAGTGATATGATGATTTGACTCTGATAAGGTCTTGTCTCTTAGTTTGTCTTGGCATTTAGGTATACAGTATGGTGTTTTGAGGGTGGCCGTGAGACAGGTATGTTAGTCCTGTATACTGAAATAGCAAAACAGTCCTGCTGCAACTATATTAAAAGATATCTTTGGGCGATGATTCTTAGTACAAAGCTTAGATTGCTAAACTAATAAGACTTTTGGTGAAGAGGAAAGAAAAGATGCTTTCCCTGAGACTCCAACGCTATATTTATAGTTGTTTCTTCACTGATCTCTTGACTACCTGCTAACAGGCGACTTATATCACTTGAGTTGTTCTTTCCTCAGCATGACTTACACCTGACTCACGTTGAGTCCACAAGTGAAACCTAAGTCGTTATGACTCACAACTCTTTATCTATACCTGAGCTGCCTACTACACCCAGCTGATGTGTTCTTCAGCTGCCAAGTGTCCTTTAGCTTTCCTGGTCCTTTACCCATGACTATTGGTTCCTTGTTTGTAGGTTGTGGTAGTTTCTGTTAGCCGGTTGTTTCCTAGCTAGACTACTTGGCAGTCGTGTGGCTAACCAAGGTTACTGTCTTGACCAAGGTGTGAGTGATTTATTGAGTTGTCGCAGGTTGCATTCTCAGCGCTGAGAGCGTTGATTGCACGAGCCTTTGCTTTGACCCCTACCTGTTCATGGTAAGTGTCATTTATCCTCATATTCAGTTCATTCTTGCTGAGCCATTCAAGCTGTCTATGTCCTATAGGTTTACGATTTGATCCAATAGTCCTAGTGCTACTTCTGTGTCCGTGGCATTTCTGATGAGGCTCGGGATATTCGTCACAAGTAGGGATCTTAAGTATAAATGGAAAGTTATAAATTATAATAACTTAAGTTCTATATTTGGGCTTAATATAAGTCATGTTGTGAATTACACCAAGAGGTATACATATCAAGTAATATAAGTTACTTATTGACAAGTAGCTATAAATACTTTATTAGGATCTCAGGGAAAGCATTTTTCCTTCCCTTTTCATTGAATGTCTTATTAATTTAGCAATTAAGCTTAGTACTAAAAATTATCACCCAAAATATCTTTTAATATAGTTGCAGCAAAACTATTTTGCTATTATAGTATATAGAACTAATATAACTATATCTCAGTTACTTTACAAATATTTTACTACATACTTGAACATTTAAGATAAACTAAAAGATGAGACTTTTCTAGAATTAGATTATTATATACTATTAAATTAAGTTACAACTCCTCAGGATTGAGAACAGTATATATAATTTAATAAGAATGAACTAAATACAAAGATAGATAATACTTGCTAGAGGCAGTAGAAGTTAAAGTAAGACTTATATTAAGAACATAATTTGTGGCAACTTAATAAGTTATCTATACCTTAATCAAATTAATAACTTTAACTAATTATATAAATATTAAGCAATTTAATCAGAAAATGAATAATAGATTAAAACTTCTATAATCTATAATAACAATAAGAATATTAAATTATTAAATATGGGTGAAGAATAGAGATAGTTGAAAGATACTTGGTAGTTAAAGAATACATTAACTGAATATAGTAAGTAGTTTAACTATAAAGTAAGAAGTTATAAGTTATGGTAATTGTTATAAACATTTCAGGCTTTAAGCTGTAGAAACTATTAGACCAGATTGCGAACAAGCTTCATTAGGTATAATATACAACTGAGAGAATCAGTTACTAAATATGAATAGTGACAGAACCTGCTAGAGTGTAGGCTCAAAGTAGCAGCGTACAAACTGCCAAGACTGTGCACTGCACACTGTACGTAGCAACTAAAAAACATAAGACAACACCTCAGTCAAATAGCCTTTACTTAACAGACTTAACTAGTCACTGCAATGTCAAGAAAGCTATATAAGCAGCAATTGACAAATTATAAAGGCTTCTAGCTAGAAATTAGCTAGAAGCGATTTAGGGAACTGAGTTGACAGATTCCTGACCAGCTAAGGCAGCTGAAGAATACATTAGCTAGAAATAGTGGGTTATGCAGTAATTGCATATAGATAAGAGAGGAATGAGTCATGAAGTAGCTTAGAGTTCCTTAATTAGAAATCAGGTTATAAGTCATACCTTAATATAACTATAATATAGTGTACAATCACTTGATAACAGGTAGTTAGTGACTTAATAAAGAGCTATTATAAAAAGTACTTGGAGAATAACGGAAAGCACTTTTCTCTTCTTTTCATCAAAAGTATTATTTAAATATTTATTACTTAGCAATCAAGTTTTATCGTTCAAGATATTGAAAAATATAATCATACACTACCTCATTGAATTCCAGCTAGAAAGTGATTCTAGTTCCTAGCAATTAGAAGACTTTTTTCACTAATCAAGTTATCTAAAACACTTAAGTCTAAGTAACGTATGTTAGTATTGCCTACCCTACAATATCTAAAGCCTTCATCATTACAATAACTCAAGTCTTATTATTGAACTTAGCATGAATTATGTTGTAATTTATACTAAGAAATATATATACTAAGTGTTATAATTTACTTATTAATATATAGCTAGGATTTCAGTAAAGAAATAATTATATAAATCTCTCTAAAGTCTTAAGAAAAGTCTTTTTTCTTCCCTCTTTACTAAATATCTTAATATTTTAGCAATTAAAGCTATATAATAAAAATTATTGTCTAAGATATTTATTGATATTATTGTAAAATAATAGTTTCACTATCTTAATATATTGTCACAAATATTTTAAGTCTTATCAGAATAATATTACAAATATAAGAGTGATACTGTTATCATTGAATCAAGTTACAATTTTATAGAATTAAAGTCAACATATATAGCTCAGCAGTAATGAACTGAATATGAGAATAGACAACATTTATCAGAGGTAAGTAAAGGCTAAAGTAAAGTCTATATAATCAATGCAATTTATAGTAATTCAATTTATAAGATAATGGATCGTTAGACATAGAAAAAGAATTAAGGAAGCTAAAAAACACTTGACAGCTGAATGATATGTTAGCTAGATATGTAAGCAGCTTAAATATAGGTAAAGAGTTACAAGTCACAATAACTTAGTATAATATGAAGCTCTAAGAATTAGGACTGTAGCTTAGTAGTAGTATGCTATTGCACTGCATATGGTTAGCATATTAAGAGATACTTAATCTTCTTTCCATAATGTATATAGGAGGCTGCTTTTAGAAGAAATAGCAATTAGTTCCACAATTAGTTTTACTATTAGAATTCCATTCTATCATGCAAAGTAATGCAAAGTATTATATCTCTATCACCCTAGCCTTGAGAGCCTCATAATGTCACTGTTACTGTACTTAGCATTTAGCTTAATGTTATTCATATTGTTTTAACAATCTAGAGAGTCTAGCTTTAAAGTAAGCTCTAATACTTAAGTTTTATTATTGAATTCAATACAAGTTATATTGTAGGTTATATTAAGAGGTATGCATATTAATTAGTATAAGTTATTTATTAGCAAATAGACAAGAGATTAATGAAAAGATAATTATAAATACTATATTAGGTTTTCAAGAAAAGTATTTTTTCTTCTCTCTTTATTAAATATTTTATTTTGTTTAGCAATTAAGCTATATATCAAGAACTATTGTCTAAGATGTTATTTGATATAGTTACAGCAGAATTGTTTTATTATTTTAATATATAGAATTTACATAATTATTTTATAATTACTCTATAAATACTTTACCACATACCTGAATACTTAAAATAATTAAAAAGACAAGACCTTATTAGAGTCAGATTATTACATATATAAAACTAATATAATTATTTCACAATTATCTTAAAATACTTTATTATATATTTGAATATTTAAGATAATTAAGAGATGAAACCTTATTAAAGTTGAATTATCATAGTAAACTAAATCTTATTACTTAAGATATTAAAAGATATAATTATACACTACTTTGTTAAATTTCAGTCAAGTAATTCTAGTCTCTAGTAATAAGAAAACTATATTTATAAGTTGAATTATTTTGAATACTTCTAAGTTCAAATAATTTGTACTAATATTATCTATTTTACAATACTTGAAGTCTTTACTATTACATTTTATTAAGTATAGTATATAGTTAAGAAATCTAACTATTAAATAATAATAGCAATAGAATTTACTGAAAATATGGTACTTAAAATGGTAGTATAGACTATTAAGTTTATATATTATGTACTGTATATAATAATTTAAGAATATAAAATAATACTTTAGTTAAATAACTTCTACTTGATAGACTGTAACAATCTAACTCTAATAGAGTTTGTTTTCTAGTTTATCTTGAGCGTTCAAGTACATGGTAAGAAGTTTATAAGGTAACTATAAAATAATTATATTAATTCTATATACTAAGATAGTGAAATGGCTTTACTGCAACTATATCAAATAATATCTTTAATAATAATTTTTAGCATAAAGCTTAATTGCTAAATTAACAAAATATTTAGTGAAGAGGGAAGAAAAAAATACTTTCTCTGAGAACTTGGCACAATATTTATAGCTATTTCTTCATTAATTTCTTGACTACTTATTAATAGGTGATTTATATCATTTGGTATGTATACCTCTTGATATGATTTACAATATAACTTACATTAAGTTTAGTAATGGAAACTGAATTATCATGACTTATAATTCTCTATTTATACTCAAGCTATCTACTATATACAGTTAACATGTTCTTTAGCTGTTAAATACCTTTTAGCTCCTTTGGTTCCTCATCCACATTTAATAGTTCTGTCATAAATATTTTGAGCCTTATTAAGATAAAGTCATAGATACAGGAGTAACGTTAAATACCATTGAATTAAATTATAATTCTATATAATTAAGAACAACACACATAATTTATTAAGGATAAACTAAATAAAAGAATAGACAGTACTTGCTAGAGATAAGTAAGAGCCAAAACAGAGCTTACACAATCAATGCTCTTAGTACTGAGAGTATAATCTATAGTAATTCAATAAATTACCTATATCCTAGTTGAGGCAACAATCTCAACTAACTATACTGTCATAGATATCTTAAGCTTTAAGCTGCAGAATGCCACGAATACAGAGGTAGTGCAGAAATCATTGGATTAGATCATGAACGAAGCTTTATTGGGCCTAGTATATAACTGAAAGGGTTGACTACCAAATATGAACAGTAATGAGAATTGCTGAGTTATAGTATCTATAATAACAGTATACAGACTATCAAGCTTATACACTGTACGTTGTACATAACAACTGAAAAATATAAGACAACATATAGTAACAAAGGTTTTAGATATTATGAGATAGACAATACTAATACGTATTACTTGAACTTAGGTGCCTTAGATAAATCAATTCATAAATGAAGTCTTCTTATTAAGAACCAGAATTACTTCTCAGTTAGAATTTAACAAGGTAATATACAATTATATTCTTCAGTATTTTAGATGATAAAACTTAATTATTAAGTAACAAACTTCTAAATAATATATTTGATAAAGAGAAAAGTGCTTTCTATTACTTTCTAAGTACTCTTTATAGTAGCTTTTCATTAAGTTACTGACTATCTACTATTGAATGATTGCATACCATATTATAGTCATACTAAAATGTAACTCATAATATTAGGGCTTACCCTAAGACCAACTCTTTTCAAATTGCTAAAACAGTGTGGATGACGTTGAGCCGAATACCGAGCGCTGTCACAGTAATATCATATGGCTCAAAGATAAGGGCCAACAGTATATAAAGGCTCAGCACTGCTATGTGCGATGGATTGATTCTCAATGGCTTCAGAACGTTGATTTCTAGTGTAGAACTAGTGTAGAACTAATTACTGCTTCTGGGAAAAGCAGCCTCCTGGATTTACATATACACGTCTCTCAGCGCACTAACCGCATATGGCACAACAGCGTACCGCCGCCGAGTCACAACTGCAGTCCCTGCCCCTTAGGGCTCTACATTACATATAATCTAAATTCTAAATAAGGAAACTTGAGTTACTTTGTGACTCATACTTTTCCTACCTTTGTACAATTACTACATAACTTATTACTCTTAGTTGATAAGTTCCTTAGTTGTCTTCAGCTGGTAGGGGATTTATCAGCTCCTTTTTTGAGTTACCACTAGTTAATTCTTAATTAGAAGTCTTTGTAATTCATTAAGCACTTTTTATATAACTCTCCTGATGTTACAATGACTGGCTGAATTCACTGAGTGAGGGCTGTCTAGTTAGAGTATTATCTCATATTTTTCAGTTGCCGCACATAGTATACAGTATATAGGCTTGATAGTTTGCACATTACCATTATGGTTTCCTATACCTTAATAAATTCTATTGCTATTCATATTTGGTAGTTAGCTTTTTCAGTTATATACTATACCTAATAGAGCCTTGTTTGCAATCTAATTTAATAGTTTCTGTGCCAATCCTGTATTCATATTATTCTGTAGCTTAGAGCCTGAGATATCTATAATAGCCATATCCAATAAAGTTTTGTTTATGATTAGATTCAATGGTTTCTATACTACTTCTATATACATAGTATCTTGGGGCTTAGGGTTTGAGATGTTCATAACATAATACTCTAGTCAGGAAGTCTTTACTTAATAGATTCAGTCAGCTACTATAATACCAAGAGAGCTATACAAGAAGTGATCAATGAACTATGAAGGCTTCTAGCTAGAAAACTAATTAAGAACAATTCAGAAAGTTGAGCTGATGAATTCCTAACTAGTTAAGACAATTAAAGGATATGTCAACTAGAAGTAATAAGTTATGCAGTGATTACATGTAAGTAAGAATGGTATGAGTCATACAGTAATTCAGGTTTCCTTATTTGAAATTTGAGTTGTAAGTTACATCTTGGCATGACTGTAATATGATATACAATCACTTAATGACAAGTATTCAGTGACTAGATAAAGAGCTACTATAAAGAGTGCTGAAAAAGTAATAAAAAGCATTTTTCTCTTCTCTTCATCAAATGATTATTTAGAAGCCTATTACTTAGCAATCAAGTTTTATCGTCCAAGATATTGAAAAATATAATTGCATACTACCTCATTAAATTCCAGCTAAGAAGTAATCTTGGTTTCTAGCAATAAGAAAATCTTGTTTATAAATTGAGTTACTTAAAGCACTTAAGTCTAAGTAATACACTCTAGTATCACCTATCTCACAATACTCAAAGCCTTTACTGCTATATACACAAATACCAAGTAACCTAATCAGGAAGCAAATAACTATATAAAGGTTCTATAGACTACCAAATCTTAAACTATTGAATAAGGATGAAGAATTAAAAGAGTTGAAAGATACTTAATAGTTGAAGAACATGTCAGTTAGGTATAATAGGTAGCTTAAGTATAGGCAGAGAGTTATGAGTTACAATGACTTAAGTTCCATTATTGAACTCAGCATAAATTATGTTGTAAGTTATATTAAGTAGTATAGTTACTTATTAATAGGTAATTAAGAGATAGTGAAAAGGTAGCTATAAATAGTACATTAGAATCTCAGAGAAAGTATCTTTTCTTTCCTCTTCACTAAAGATCTTATTAATTTAGTAATTAAGCTTTATATTAAGAATTATTGCTTAAGATATCTTTTAATATAGTTATAGTAGAACTATTTTACTATCTTAATATATAGGACTAACATAACTGTTCCACAGTCACCCTACAAATATCTTACTATATAGTTGAATATTCAAGACAAACTAGAAGATAAAACTTTATTAAGGTTGAATTTTTACAAGTTTAAAGTCTTATAATTTATAGTAT